>NNCF01135257.1:285197-328442 GCA_002313205.1 Laupala kohalensis | reverse complement strand
CCCCCCCCCCACCCACCCCCAGGGAGGACCGACTGGACCCCCTGCGGACCGGGGGATAAAAAGGGATCGCAAAACAGTGTTTTGTAAATATCTCAAAACCACTTAGCATCAGCCGTTTGCATCAACATAAATTCATCGACTGACTTACGCCACTTTCATTCTAAACATGTCGGCATTTTTGTTTGGGATGCGAATGTACTCCCAGCTGCCACTGGATGTACCATTGACTTACTTCACTCTGAAACTAAACAGAGTAATGCATAACGATGCTAAATATTGACTAAACTAATTTTTTTTCTTGACTTACACTACTCTGTTTCTCACCAGCTCAATTAATTTAGAACGATTAAGCGATGGATATTAATCGTACAAAAGAACTAAACAATTACTGATTATTCGAAATATATTTGAACGTGGCTGTTTCCTAGTGTGGAATCTTCGAGATGTATTTACGAGTTGATTCACCCTAGTAGTCAGACTTTCTGTATACACGGTGCTGGGTTGATATGCTTTTAAAAATACTTGAACAGTATAAGAAAACTCGCATTAACAAATAGTTGAAATCTAATTTTTTTACTCCTAATAAATTGTGCTTGATTTTTTAAATAAAATGTTTTTTAACTGTAAGAGAAAGGACTTTTACGCGTCGCGTTATCCCAGGAATACGATCGGGAAGGAACGGGACATTTCCAACTTCATTCTGAAGGTGGTGGTGTCGTTCGAATCTGTTCTGAGAGTTTAACGCGCTACTTCTGATATGTTCAATAAGTTACATTTGTTTCTAAAGTTCTCATTATATTTATTAATGATGAGTGAAAAAATATGTTTAAGTAACGCTTGGTTATAAATGCCAGATAATCGTTTAGTGTCTTCATAAGTGCCGTATTGGCAATAAAATTTTTATTGCAGTTTCAATGGAAGAAAAAGCATAAAACAATTTGAAATTTAAAAAAAACGATGTATCATCAACTAAAATAAATTCATCGAAGTGCATTCCTAAGAATGATTTACGACATTCTGAAAAAAAAACACACACAAGAAAGACTGCTAACAGTCAATAAATTTATACGGAACAATATCAACTTATATAACAATACAACAAATTTATACGGAAAACCATTCAACTCTTAAACAGAAAATAGATTTTCGATATGTACATCTGCGAGATACAACCAGTCCTTATAACACTATTATTAGCCTTTTATAAACAGACTGCATAGTTTAGTCTTAATGCAATACCAGTACGATTTTCTCACTTTTTAATAAAATTGTCTAGAAAACCTCGGTAACCAGTTTGAAATGAAAACTAGTTTCCAAATTCACATTAGTTTGAAATGAGTTTGAAATGAAGTTTGTACATATCAAAGTTCATTTACATCAATCAGGTGCAATTTTGACACAACATTGAGTAACGTAATTAAAAATATCTTGGCATTCGGGCTGCTGCTGCTGCCGCGTCAAGTGCAGCCCGGATACCAAGATAGTCTTCTGCGGCCGGTGTCAAAACTACGACAGCATTGAGTAACGTATCCAAAAAACAAACTTCATCCATACACCATCAAAAGGATTAGTCAAATTCATTACACTTGATAATGGGCTTCTCATGAAAAACCTGCTTTGAGATTTAAAAAGTTTTGCCCTAAAAATACCAATACGATATAAAGAGGGAATAGACATAAAATAATTTACTCGACATGTCTGATCTTCAGACACGTATCTGTAGCAGTCTCGTTTACCATGTCTTAAGGATTCTTCGGTGAAGATTTATCTTGATTAGATGCAATAACGACGAAGATAAAACGGGTTTAATCTCTATCAAACTTTCAATGTCTACGTGTTTAGCGAACCAAGAAATGGAATATTCTTCTGTTCTTATCAAAAAGGCAATTTTGGAGACGCATTTAAAAGCAAACAAAAGAATACAATTTTATTTCATTTTTGATGAACGTTATAGCACATAGTATCTGTTTCTAGTAGTAAAGGCACATTCTACAGATAATCCTGAGTTTGAATTCAGATTCCAAAATCTGCAATTGGAATACATGTGACCAACATTTTTATCCGTTATTTATACGCTAAATTGAATATCTATACGCTAAATTGAATCTCTTTATACAAAGAGAGATTTTATAAAATAATAATAATAATAATAATAATAACAGCAGTTTATTTCATAATAGAGAAAATCCTGGAATAGCTAGATGATTCACTTGTAAAGGAGAAATAAAATAATAAATAAAACATCTTTTTAAAAACAAGCTTTTTATATAAGCGAATAAAGTAAGTTAATGTCTTCATTAAAGTAATGTAATGTCAAATGCTAATGCCTCCATTCATATTTCACATTAGGAGATTCTAATGAAAATAAACGTACTTACTATCTTTATTGCTGAAAATGATTTAATATTTCAAATGATTTAATTACTTGTCAAAAAGGTCTTCGCGCGAAATGTTCATAAAAGTGGATACCACGCCAGATGTAGATGCCAGAAATAAGAAAACAACAAATATTACCACTAAATCCGACATCGTTCACTGATTACCACTGTCGTTCTCATCGCTATACTTCCCATCACAACCTTCTAATTTTTGTATTTTACAACGATTTCCTTTTCGTTCCACCGCTTCAATTGAAAATACACTCACGACTTCACTGTTTTTCGGCATGGTTTCCTTTACCCCACTCTTCGGGAAGGCTACAACACATGTTTGTTGATGTGCAAGAGTTGTACACACAAATATTTCCCATCTACCCTTCGTTTATTAACATTCATTTTGTTTTGGTGAATAACACTACTGTAGTGACTTTTTTCTTCGTGCATACTTGAAAATCGGGATATACAATAACAATTGTAATAGAATCGTGAGGACTTGGTCAATATAAACAATTTATTAACAACTTGCCAACGTTTCTGTTTTTATTCGAAACCTTCTTCAGGGTTAATAACAAACAGGTGACTATATCAGACGCAAGTGAAATTACTCAAACAGAAAATCATACATAATACAAACAAACAATATTCTAAATAAGAGAGATTCTATTAAAGTATTTTTAATAACAAATATTTATAAGCAAATTTCTTCGCCAAATATTTCCAGCTAACAGAAACTTAAAAGTGGAATCATCAATTATTTCAAAGGCATAAATAACGGGCGAAAGCTGAATTAATTACGATACCGCGATGTAGAAGAACATGAAAGACAATCTGTTCAATATTACTAAATGCTTTCTCCAATATTTGGAGTTCGATCACTCTGTGTCTACTCTATCTGAAACTTCGACAAATCGCATCAGCAAAGAAAATTTCTCTTTGCATTCGAATTAAATTTAAAAAAAAATAGTAGAATAGTTCTCGTACATTTGGTAAAGAGAGACCTCTTAACAAAATGAAAAGAGAAGTAAATTCGCATTATTTAATTTTTCTCAAGGGAATATGTGAATGAATAAACCAGGGATAAATGTTCTACGAATGGAATGCATGAATGTGCTAATGATTCACTGAAAGGAAGCCAGAGGCAAAACGCATTTATGAAAAGCTTCCAGTAATAAATTAATAGTCTGAAAGCAAAATCATACTAACATTTCATTCAGCAAAATGTCCACAAAAGGAGTGCGAATAGTTTATTCCCGACGTACGCAGATAATGGTTTGTTTGTGGTAATGTCATAATAATAGTATAAATTAAAATGATACCTGATTAATATTTAATATACATTATATTAATATAAACTGAGTTTAATTTGTGATTTTTTTGTTCAGCTGCGAGTTTCTTTTACAAAAAAAATCACCATGTAAGAAAAAGGTACTATCTTACAAACAACACTCAGGTACCTGTTTAATAAAAATAGTTTTCTAAAATCAGACGATTAAAATGGTTGTGGAGCAAAATCATACTTACATTTCATTGAATCATTTATCTGCTTTCGCATTGAAATGGTAAATGCACTAAATATCAATATTTTTTATTCAATTACTCATTTTCAGCATTAACATAACGATTAGGTCCATATCTGTAATTCTTAAGCATAAATCAATTATTTTTTTTAAACACTCCACCAGTTGAACAATAGCAAAAATTCGTTTTGAGGAAAACATGAAAGCAAATGTATTACCTTCCCAATTGTTCCCGTATATGACAATCTCTTTGGAAGTTTTCTGGATACAAGACGGAAGCATCGTTCGTGACTCGAGGCTTAAGGTTCTGGGTTCACATTGCGGACTAAGTATGGATTTTTCCACTTCTACTTCCCCGTAGAAAGCAAAGGGAAATCGTTGTGCGGCATTTTAACATTACATTCTTTAACTTCTCCACCTTCTCTTCCCTGCAAATTTGAGAGTATTTTTCAAATATACAATAAGTAATTATAAAATTATGATCGCGAATTTTTTCTACTTACAAACCACTTGGCGACTAATTTACATTGCATGTTTTCAAATATATTGAATGAATTCTCAGTTTAAAAACGCTTCACTAATTTTATTCGACTTAGAAAAAAAATTACGTCTCACAATTTCGGTTTCGTTCACATCCTAATATTCTTTCAAAAGGTTATTTGGATTTAAGTACAGAAAAACTAACGTCAAACCCAAAGATAAAAAAAGTTCCATCGCGCGCTAAATTGGTCTATATCCTCGTTTTAGAAAGCATTAAAAACTTACACCTCATCGGGAGTCGCATTGGGCGGGAGAAGGAGTGGAAAGAGGGTGAAATGAACAACAGTTTTCTACTTCTGAAACAACACAAAAGTGAATCCTGCCTTGCGGCAGAAAGTGGCCAACGTGCGTTGACGAACGCCAACGAGAAGCAATCCACGTGCGCAGGAGAGTCGCCAACGCTCCCAGCATCGAGTGACGGACGTGACGTGCTCACCAACAATATCCCCGAGTCTTTTGTGGAGCATCAGTACTTCCGGAAAGAGTGCCATCGAACCTTCCAACGTATCACCTACTTGGCACCCACTCTCCGTACGAAAAGAGAACTAGGAGGGACGGATCGGACTTGGAATGTGTTGATCCGACATCGCAGAACTTTTGCTTGTTTTCAAACATACAGAAATCTCTTAAATTGAGGTAAACCACACATCCAGGTAACTATGTTATAATGAATGAAAATAGGCTGATGCGCTACTAACTGCGCCACCCCGTTCGCCTCTAGGCCCAGTCAACCATAGTTATCGACTCTCGGCCCATTCAACCGCAGTTGGTGGCTCATCAGCGCGCTCCGTACTCATCGAGGCGCACTTCACCCAGGGTATAACCCAAAATCATTAGGCATTTCGATCATTAGTACGTATCAGGAAGAGATTCTACGACAAGAGAATGACTAGAGTATTGACATATTTCAGAAACATTTATAGGTCAAAATTTGTACAAACATTACCATTGCTAGGGAGATGTAGATCTACAAGGGGTTTATCGATGGGAGATCACACTTGGGAAAGCGGCACTCGCTTGTATGAGCACTACCGACGGCTTTATGTATAAAGATCGCTTGTATAGAAAAGCATGTAATGTGCAGACATATTGTATCTGACACAGATTGACAGTGTTGGATTTAAAACTTAACTACTGGTGTAACGAAAAGACCGTAATGCCTTGAATGCATAAATTTTGAGATGCGCCAAAACCCCGAGTTTTGACAAAGATGTGGTTCAGGGATGAGGATTAATATTGGATTTCTCGAGATTAGTAAGTAGTTCTTAGAGAAGAAATGCAAATAGAGAATTTTGCCACAATATGATTAGTATAAACGTTATAACCATCTATATCGGTCGCTATCATCAACAGGATGAAAAATTTTCTTTTAATATTGAGGATATTATTGATAATTCTGGGATGTGCTGCCACCACACCAAAGGATCTTTCCTGATTCGTCAATCCTGATTTCTGCAGTGATTAAATATGCATTTATTACACATCGCCCTCAAGGAAAAACAATGAAAATTAATTATTTATTTAAAGTAAGAGAGAGCAAGTATGAAGTTTCCGTAAAAATACTGATTATCTGGATCCAATATAAAATGTGAACATATGTTAACTCATAAATTAAAACAGAATTATAATACAATATTTTGGTTCATTTCTACTTCCTGAGTATACAAATGATATAAGAGGAAAAAGTATCTCTTTCGAGACATGACTTTCCTTCGCATCCACTTTACAACACACCAAGTCGAACGAAAGAACAATTTGCGAATTCGCTGTGGGGGAACAAGATTTGAGAAGATGTTGAAAGATCAACATGATACTCAAGAAGCGTACTCAGTAGACCCATTTCCGAAAATATCGGATTCTTAAATATTTGCGTATTCGAAAGGAAGATTTTTTTTCTAAAAAATTAGTACACTTTACTTGAAATCATTTCTAATGCACGGTAAATTTTTGGATCCACTCTATCGTTACAACTGCATTTGTAGAATAGTCGATTACTTTTGAATGACATAATTATTGTAAACATAAATACCTAATAGGTTAGTCATTATAAACAACCCTGACATTACTATTCGTGATTCAATAACGCGTTTTTCTGCGAAAAATAAAAGTTCGCTATACTGACGAATGAGAATGTTATGTATAGCCTATTCATTGTAAGAAATAAGTGGTCTAAGAACATACACATGCTTTTTTTTTGTACAACAAAAACTGAAAAGTTCTAGTGAGAGGGTGATGTGAGACGTCAGCAATTTCATTACGTAAGCTTTACTATGAAGGGACACTGTGTCTCGAAAATGAACCCTAACACCGAATGAATCATCAAAAGCAACCTTAAAGAAATCTAAAAAAAATAACATCTGAACGGTTAAAATCGTTCTGAGAATCTGCAATCAAAATAGGTTTATAAATATCGCATTAGAAAGAGATCCTTTAAAATTAACAAATCTTTTCCGAAGCGGAGATGGGCCGACGATCTGCGCCGTGCAACGTCATTATTGCATTGAGCGAAGAGGATGGGGCAATCTTGCATTGGGTCGTCGTGAGCCAACAAGTCAGCTAAGTCATCCTCAGGAAGCAATTCGGAGAGTAGAGCAACTCTCTTCCTGGCTGGAAGCAATACCTCGTTTCCGCTACGGAGGTTCGACAAAATCCCTCCTTTCGCACAATGCTGTATTGCCCCCTTCATATCAATAAGGTCAATCCGTATTTTGTTTCATGTTTGGAGTAGTTAAGACTATTTTAAAATTCGTAAATCACAATAAACGTTTGGTGTGGTTGGTTATCACTCTCTCACACATTTTTGTAAGAATTGGAATATTATTATACACTGTGCCTGTGGTGGATTTAAAGGGAGGCGCTTCCTCTCTAGAAACCGCTTCCCCCTCCAAAAAAATGTGAAAAATACTTTTAAAATATTTTGAATTAAAAAAACAAACATATGGTGACTTTGACATATAGGTTTATTATTCGCTTTGGACAGTAAAAAGATATTCGAACCAAATCTTAAATCGCCATAAAAATGGTTCACTTCGTATCCAACTTACTCTAAGTCCCCACTCCCAAAGAAAATCCTTGATCCGACAATGCATGATGCAACCAAAACCACACATTGGGTAAAAATGAAAGGATATATCGCTAATTACCCAAGTACTTTTGCTGTTACATAGTAAGAAGTGTTGAAAATGAATTTCATACAATTTGTTTCTTCCCGGCTAAACAATGCTTAAGTAATGGTTCAATTTTTTGACCCGGCGGAAGTTTGAAAGTAATGTAAGTTCACAATACAAATGAGAAGCAAGGTACGTTTACCTCGACAAATTTACTTAATTTTTCTGCCACAAGACATGGATGTTCATCTTGATAGTTTTTCGTATTAACTCACTCTCAAGCCTAAGAATTTTTTACGGGACTTTATTAAAAAACAATACTGTTAAACAAATCTGTAAATAATATTATGTAATTTTTCATAGGCCATTGGTTAAGTAAAAAATACAAAAAATTGAAGATGTAAGGAAAGAGTAAGATTTAAAAAAATGAATCATCCAGGTTTATATAATTATACAAATCGTTCGCAAAATTCAGTACTAACCAATATGAAGTGGAAGTATCGACGAATTGTTAAATTACATTAAGATAGATTTCACTAAATTTTTTGCTAGCCACACAGTTAAGTACAAATATTGGGGAATGTTTCTATAAAATCGTTTGAGATTCGCAACGAAATATATGTGGTCTGAACAGTAAATAAGGAAGAAATAAAACAAATATCTTCATACATCGGTAGCAGTGTCTTTACTGAAGAAGCCCTGGTTCTCAATTTTGGGCAAAACCCACAAGACTGGAGAAAATAAAACATCTCCAGATTATTCGTCATTAATGTTTGCGGAAAATAGATGCACCGCGAAAATTTTTCTTTAAAAAAGTACTTTATATTTTAAAAACTTAAATAACGAACTTCCTTTCTCAGAAATTTCAGAATGTAATAGATGAAGGGGTACAAGGACGGAAGTCAGCGCGTGCACAGACTCCTCTGAGATATGCTTCGGCGTTTCGTGGGCGCGAACGGCGTATTCATCCATTATACATATTTATCATTGCAAAAAGCTATTAGGAGCCAACGCCATCTCTATCCCACACTAGAAGCGGCAACATCAATGACAACACGTGTGGACTTGCAAAAGTGGGCTTACAAATATTAATCATTCACATTTTACATATTTGCTGGGGAATAATAGAGTGTATTCGCCACCTTTGTTTAGCATATATTCTGATAGCACGGGAAGGTTTCACATATTTACCTGTATCGTGCAGTTCCCTGCACTTACATTCGCACAATGAAGTTTCATAGCTGTCCAATCGGTAAGTTATAATTTGACAAATGAGAGAATGAGTAAGTGATTGATTCGAGATTTAACGCGTGAGTGGCGTCAAATGTTCAAAATAAAGAAAAACATTTTTATTTTCATAAACTTTCACAACTTAATGTCATTTTGTCCGAGAATAAGCTTTCAAGGTTAAAAACAAAAAAGACTCCAAAACATTTATATCAGATTTGTTTTACTAGCTCCAAAAATGAATGTATTATTTTTGTTTGTATTCTCGTTGACTTCCTACCTCCTCTGTAAAAAGAGACTATCATTGTTGCAAATGGACAAGGAATTATCCACTCTACAATCGATCAATAGTTATAATCTTGAACTGGATCTACAGCCCATCGCATGCGTATGGTTGAAGTCGCATTCGTGAGGAAATTCAAAATTTACCAAGAAACCTTCCGAAGCCGTAGCAGCCGACGCGGTCGGTGAAATCACGCAGAAAGGTCCTGAAAAGCGAAGCAGTGTCTTCGGACACACATTAACTCTCGCAAATTACCTGTCTCTTCGCGTCGAATAATTCAAAGCCGCGAGTGAAACAAAGTAGTTATAAATCTCAGCAGAAGTCGCCTCCTGGGTGTATAAATAAAAGTGACGTTCTGTAATGAAGGTCAGAAAAGACAGGTCTTTGTTTTCGGCAGGAAGAGACATTTTCTTCTCAAAGGCGGCGCTGGCGACGGCACAGGAATTACCGGAGAGTTCATCGTGTGGTCAGTCGTTGAAGTCTCCGAAGACTTGTAGCGATACGAGAGAGGGGTCGTAGACATCTCTCATGGCAGGACGGACGGGAGAACACTATATGAGCACTTAAACAAGATTATAGTAATTAGAAATTATCAACTATTGTACAACATTCCTAACTTTGCACTTAGGAATTTGACAACATTGCCACGCTGCACAACCAATTAAACCGACTTCCGGGGTTAGAGGAGGAGGTCGGTGTCGTCTTCAAACAATTTTCACTGTCATGGGTGGGGCGGTCTCCAACCGTCTTGAAGCATTCGGCCGACGTTTCAAGCGAAAGCCACCGACTCGACTTTCGAAAATCTCAATGTCTAGAACTGCAAGTCGGCCCATGGAGTCATACAATATCCAAGAGTTGGTCTACCGCTCACAGCCGGGAGTGGGGCATTGTCATTTTCCATAAAAACTGGGATGACCTCGACAAATCCAAGTGCAAACTAAGAACGGCCGACATACGGTGTCTGGGATCGAATGGTAGATGCTTTTACATCATCACACTTTTGACAGGGAATTTGTTCAAACAATAAAAGCATCCATATCTAACTCACTAGTTTTCGCGGTTCATTTCAATCCATTGTTAACATTCAGTGATCATCTCTTTATATTTGGAATACTAATATACATTCTGGAATAACCGACGTTTTAAAATTGATACAGAAATATTGAATTAGAACTATTTACAATTTTTTAAGATACATTTTTAAAGGATTGACGTGTTTTCCATCTGTTTTCGCTACGCACATTCTCGCTTAACTGGGTTTCATATGTTCTTCTCTCTATGCGACCGTCAATCGGAGTAGTTTTACTCAACATGAATACATTTCTATACTGTTTACTCGTTTATACATGGTAAGTTGCACGCATCGATAAACAATGCAATGGATATTCACAACACGGAGGAGAACGGACTCAGGGAAGCGAAATCAGTGGTGCAGAGAACTGTACCCACGCGGAAAAAGCAGAAAGCAAGAGTCTCGGTCCGTCGCATTATATCCTGATCATTTATGTTTTCAACCTCTTCTCCGCGAGTAGGTACTCCGAGATTGTGATAGATTTTATGAAATAACTACCCGATTTTGCATTTAGAACATATAATCTTAACGGCTCATACAGGAAAATTATTTACAATAATTAAGTACTGCCGAGCCTCCATTACTCCAAAAATGCAATCAAACACACTTAGTAAGAAATTCAATCCACGATGTAAAACGATTAATAAAACACCTAGTAGACAAAACTCAAGTATTTTCACTACGGAATCCACCAGAATCACCTCCTTGGAGACAATTCGTACATATATTTTAATTGGTAATTCGAATGAGGTACACTTTACAACATTTACGTGTAGAGCGATACTTCGCTGCAGACGGACTCATGGCATTCGCGAATTCATACTTAGGCGTCTTTTGTTTGTGATCATATTACCAAGTCTAATGACAGACCACGCTTCCGCGTCATGGGACGACGCCTTAATGCCATGATCGAACATTGCTTTCTTAATCCTCATCTCAAAGGTCGTTACACGCTCTGATATATGGCCTACGTCGGTCTCTTCGATTCCTACAATGGAGGATTGCATAGTGAATTTTAAGTTTTACTGTCATTTAAAAGCCTCTGCATTTTGTACTTTGATTAGTGGCTCTTTTGTTCAGCTGGTTTAAGCGTGGGTTTAATGGAAATGCGATTTTAGAGTGCAAAGGTCGACCTTCGGTGTTTTCGAAGAAATAAAATTGATGTTCCAATGTCACTTCAGATAAAAGAAAAGCAATTGCTCACTAACATTTTACTTGTATATTGTTCGCTTCAAATAATTATACTTCCAAAAAGTCCGCGACAGGATATGTCTAACTACGTAGAGTTTCGAAAAAAATTAAAAGAAAAAAGATTTAAATTATCGAAAAAGTTTGAAAATAGATGTGTAAAAATTCTTTACTAAAGATAAATTTATGTAGGGAATAAAAATCTCAATGCTATTTAAGGCATTCTGTGTAGAGACAAGAGACTTTAAATCGTAAAATTTGGACGACTAGTTTAGATTTTAAAAAGCGTTTTAGTTTTTACAAGCAGCCGCCCGCAGTCACCGCCGTGTGTTGCGTTGGGAGGACAAGGTAAGCATTCGACTGGCGCGCTACCCAGCGTAGGACGCTTCACGTGAAGCGAACACTTCAGACTTGCCATTTTCTCAAGAAAAAAAAATTAAAGCGCAACATAACACCCCAGCGAAGCCGGGGCGGGTTGCTAGTTTAGAAATAAAATAATTTGTTACAACCCGTTGATTCGATTCCCACAAAACATAATATTTGAACAATCTATTAATATTTATTTTCAAAACAAAACAAAAAATCCTTTTATTATTTAATATTTTCATATTTTAGCGAATTGATAGAGATGTAATGAACACGATTATGCGAATCTTGAGAACGCGTAAGTCTGAATAAGAGGTTACAAGCACAACAAATTAATCAAAATAGGGCATTAAATAATACTTTTTATGTTGATCAGATAATTAAATTCAATCAGTTAAACGTTAAATAAAAATTGTAGGCGCAAAATGTAGCGTGAACATATTTGTTATTAAATATATTTAAAAAAATCACAAAAATACTTTAATATCAAATCGGATTGTGTGGTTTCAGAAACATTTTAATTTGGAGATCATATTGATGATTATATTTTTCGAGTGTCTCATGCTGAAGGGTGATGGCGTGGTTGAGTTGGTTGACATGGGCGTACGCTGCCGTCACCGCGACCTTCAACAACAGCGTGTCAGCGTCCGTGGAGAGGTCCTTGGTCCCTCTCAGACCACAAGCGCAGTGACATTTCTCATCTCATATTCCCCACTTCACTTCCCTTGCGAAATCTCTTTTATTTCCCAATCCAGTGTCGGAACCATCCGGCTGCTTACTCATCAGACACAGCGAAATTTAATTTTATATTCCAAATCTATCCTTCACATACTTGTAACAGATATTTGCGACAATAAATGAAAAAAAAACAACATAAGTTTGCTACCGACAATTATCTGATATAATTGCTTCATATTCATTTGAGAACGTCCTGCTAATGTGGTCTTGTTGATAATCCAAGATGCCTTGGAACCACTCTTGTCGGATAAGCGCGATTCTATGCAAAGTGTAACGGTATCAAATCATACAAAGAGAAAAAATTGATCATACGGAAGTCGGAAACAATGATATAAGAAAATATGCTTAGAAAAGGCAGAGGCTCTTCACTTAAACAACTCGTGAAATTTTCCCTTAACAATTCGTGAAATATTTGCGAAGTAACCTACCGACAGCGGTGGTCTAATGGTAGTGTCTTCGCTTCCAAAACCTCGCTGAGCGGTAGAGAGGGTTCGAACCCTGTTCGTCTGAAAAAGGTAAAGTTTTCTTCTGGGGTTCTTCCACACAAATGTCGGTTCGGTACCATTATTTCCCTGTCAACCCAACATATCTCCTTCCCAATACCCTCTCCCAAGTTTGTCAGGTGGAAGAGCAGGACTCATTGCCTGAACCTTGCCAAAAGGCAAAAAATAAAATAAATATCCAGGGAACATCGGAGCAATATACCTTCAAATAGACTTACTTTTTTCTGTAGCATTTTAATGTTCCGTCAACTACAGTATTCTCTCTAAAGAATTTTATGAGACACCTGTTCCACCAATATTTATTTCACTCAATACATTTACGAAACTGGCAACATAATGAATTGCCAAGAAGACAATTATAAAAACAACCGTTAAACTTAGAAAGAAACGGTAATTTTCACAAAGAAAGAAAACTTTTTCAAATCACACCTTGCCCATTCAAAAACGTGATATTTTTGTGTCATATTTCTAATATTAAAAGCCATTTGTATAATTACGTGACCATCATTGAGAATTATAATTCGCGGAAAAGAAAAAAATATTTCTTTAACACTGAGAACAGAACCTTCAATTTCTCATATTTGAGATGAGAAAAAGGTGAATTGATCAAACCGTGTGCAATTTTTTCGCTTCGCTTACGGATACACTCAACGAAAGTAGCACGCGACATTATTGCCGCGCGATGCCAAAGCGTACTTGCACACGACTAATTGTATTTACTCTCTCCTATCTTCGAATAAACGCTGTTGCTCCAAGCTTTATGGGCTGAGTTCTCTCTCTCTCTCTGCTTGCGTTCCTTGCTGCATCGTAAAAATAAGACTGTCGTATACTCCCCCCGCCCAACACACACACAAAAGGAGTGAAAAATTAATATTTATCCTATTCTGTAAAATAAATTATGATACATAAGTATGTATTTGCATAGCACACACATACTACTGAATATTACAGAATCGTAAATTGTTTTAAAATGTTTCAATTTTGCAACAAACTTCAAAAAACTCTCCATTTCTCAAAACATTCCCGAGATTACAAACACCCCTATCCGTAAAGAAATACATAATTCGTCCCTGCGTTTGGGATATGAAGTAAAGAATATGCATAAATTATTGATACACATGACAAGCAACACGAAGAAATACGCCTATTTTAACGCAGATATGGTATATATCAATATGTGAGATAAGATAATACGACATACAAAAATGATGGAAAAGATATCAACATCGCTGACGCATTATAACTAAAAACGTAACGAGATGGATTATAGGTGAGAGAAAGTGTTCGGATCAGTTAAGAAAGAAGTTGCAAGTTAAGACGTGCATTAGCTGAAAAAAAAATCAATACAGAATTTTAAAAGAAAAAAAAAAACTTGGAAATAAGGAAAGAAGTTAACGAAAAGCGGCGACGAGCATTAGAGTCCTGGTTATACGAGACAAAAAGTATTTGTCACGATTTGTTTGGAAAGAACGTGACTTCATTTACGACGATGATTTGAAGCTGTAAGTTTAAACATGACAAATGACTATGTTCAACGAGGATAAATGGCAAAACTTCGATTAAGTAACCCCATAAACTCCTTTAGTTGCTCACATCTTCACTTTCCCTCGCTGTGTCATGGTGACCATTGCTTGAGTTGTCCTTCGGATGTAGAAGATCGTGCAATCGAGTCCCGGTTAGAGATTTCCAACTCTTGGAGCAATAGGAAACAATCTGTTCATCAGAAGGTAATTGTCCGATCGACCGACAGACAGACATTGACCAGCACTCTCATTTTCTTCATCTCATCGCGGCTTCTCCCGAGGCTGGCTCATCCCGGGTCCTCTAGTGAAACTGTTTCTTAAATGAAACGAAGATGCACGCGTGCTTACTCTTACCGAACTCACTTTCACCAGTATTTTCTTATGTGTAGAATACAAGATTATGTGACATCTACAATGCTCACTTACGGAACGTAGATTTGAATTAATGAATGATTTACATCGGGGTAGCTCATGGCTAGTGTGCTCACTTTCCACGAAGAACCCCTGGGTTCGATTCACGGCGAGGTCAGATAACATACATAGATTTTCACATCAACACTTCAATGTCTCATACCACCAATTTGGTTCATTCACAGCATGTATTGGCTTCGACAATCTGAACATATACATTAGGGGATGACTACATATCACGAGTGTCAGAGAATGAATTCGAATAGAACTGGGCCCTGTTGTGCTCGTTTTTGTGATCTGTAGTTAGCTGAAACGACTACAAACAGTTGCGAAAAGCAGTCAATACGTGAATATTAATTGAGCAAATAACTGAGCGCTTTATCAATAGGATGTAATTCTCAGAACATGGTCGTACGGAACAGGGACCAAGCGATTTGTTTCCGTTTCTTGTGAACGTGTTCCGCTTGCCTCAAAAGACACGCAACCAACCGAGGCCAGAGGCATTTATCGGCAGAGAGCGATGTAACGACTCTTGGGAACTACAAGTCAAAGGAATCTTCCTTTCACACACACAGGCGAGAATGCTTACGAGAAGAGGACGACACATTACTTCCACAGCACAAAACATGTATTTCGTATTAAGTAGCTAAGTACTTGTAGCTATGGTTGCGAAAACTTGTGATTAAATTATGTGTTTTGAGCTTGTTCATACAGATACTCTTCTATAACTTGGTCGGAATAGTCCGAGGCGAAAAGGTTTTAGCAGACAGNATATATATATATATATGAGCGTACAAATATATAAAAATAATTGTACACTCCTTTCAGTTAAGGTTGAAGCAATTTGCATTATACGAGTAGTTTGGTTGCATTAAAACTCTCAAATGGTGCCATGAAGCGAGAGGCTAGTCGTTTTGTTATGCTGGTTATTCGATTTCAGTCGCACTGTATGTTATGCATTTTAATGATTCTCTTGATGATAAATGGAAAATAGTACAGTTTGCAAATCTTCATGAGTTTGTGAACGTCAACATTAAAATTCTTTCCCCCACTTTTTAGGCTTATATCAAATAGTGAAAGATATAGTATACGTTTTTATTTCTATTACGTATACATGAAGTGAATTTGTTTTTAAACTTGTTCGTTTACAAAAGTTACAGTGTACGTAGATACCAGCTGAAGTTGCAGTTTTTTCTTCTTCGGAAATGGAACAATCACACGTTACAAATAAATTTTAAGAAAAAAATGCCCCATCGAGTTGTCTATTTCACATCAAAATCGAAAGGATACATTCCAAACAATTTCATCAGTGCTGTCTCCTGAGAGACTCACTGTCTACGTCAGAGAACTTCAGAACCAGTTTTCAAAAAAACAACAACAACAACAAACTACTCTTCCTGTTGGATGGATCAAGAAACGAAAGGAATGCACGCATTGATTTAGAGTTAAGTTCTGAATATTCTGTTCATCTTAATATATTGTATTCTCAATGGAACGCAATGCTTCCGAGTGTAATTGGGAGAAATTAAGAGTGGAAAGTGGAAGAGTGGTTGACTTTTAGGAAACGTGATTGCAACTCCCGTTTCGTGCAAATCTTGACAAATTATTTCTCTTGCGAGATGTTTCCTGAGAATATTGCTTACATTAACAGAGAGGTGAAATTAGTCATTGGAAGGTGCCGTATTGTTTTCACGCTTAATATATTTTCATGGATTACTTGCAATTTTTTAAAACCATTTCGTTGATCTTGATGGTCCAACTAGAGCTGTAATTAATATTCATATGAATAATCCTATCGATGAATGAAATACTATCGATATAACACAACTGTAAAACTTAAGCAAATCATCATTCTTATGTTAACGCTTTCTGAACCACATATTAAACATTATTGCCGACGTCTTCAGACCGTAGGAAACTGTTTTGGTCAATAAACTTTATTTTCACGAAAATTTTACGTCAAAATGTGTTAAAAAACAAAAATCGAAAACCACATTTAGACACATTCAAACCTAGATTTTTTTTCGCTGCGCAAAATTTTCTATCGAATCGCTTTATATTACTCGTTTAATTGCCCATAGAGTAAAGTGCATTTCGAATCTTTTGAAACAAAACGAGTGATTCTGAAGTAGTTTAGAAGCCTAAAACCTCAACAACACGAGATGGTGGGTTGAAAATTTAAAAGCTCAAGTGCTTTTATTATATTTATTAAATAAAATGATAAAAATGTGTTTTGAAGTCGAAACGGAGACTCAGTCACATCACTCCTTTATAATAAATTGATTATTCGTCAGTAAATTCTAACGAAAATTTAGAACAACGAAGTGTTCTGACAACGCGTCTAGAACTTTGCGATCTTTGTGCAGAGCAGCTCATGGAACTCGCCTTCCTCAGAGACATTCCTTGCAAATGTAAAGCGCTTTATGGCCGCTAATCGCAAGTAAGAGCATTACCTACTTCTGCGGTGGTCAAGGACACCTGTCACCACGGCACCTTTCGCCAGCACACTGCTAACCTCATTGCGAAACTAGGAACTGCTATAGAGCGTAATAATGCTGCGCTCACCTAATGATATACTACCAAGCCATCATTCACTGGATGTCATCTGGAGCACTCGAGCATGAAAGTATGAATCACAGAAATCGTTTGCATTATCTACAAATGCGCTGTAATCTCGCAGATATATTCTGTGATACGATAAATATCATGCTGAAGTATAATTTATGTCCAGCATTTAGATTAATAAAATAAGTAAAAACTGTTGCACTAAAATATCTTGAGTACGTGTAATACAGACGAAGAATTCTGTTTTCTCGGCACGAAACAAAATTAGCGTACAATATATTTTAAAAAGTAACAATCTTAGAAGCTAGACCATATGGACTAAAATAGAAGAGCTTCCAGGTACCATTCTTTTAGAGATTAGCACTTACAAAGTGCAAACAAAGGAAATAATATAAAAGCGTTTTTCCCAGATTTAAGCCATTGGCGCGAGTTAAGTTCACGAAGTAAATAACATCTGAGTTGATCAGAGATAGGATCCAATCCATGACCTAAATAAAACAATACTACAGTTTCCTGGTGAATTACACCTGCCCAAGTCCATGATATCATCGTGGTACTTATGTAATGGTTTCTTCTGGAATAAATTCAGGGGGGTTGTTATTGGTTTTTAATGGCAATAAAAGTACAATCAGAAAGATAAAATACTACGTGGCATCCTTTTTCGCAACATTTAGTAATGACAAATTCATTTGGCGGGTCTTAAACATCACAAGCGTTTCGTCTCTGTAAAGCGTAGTCAAAGAGTCATTTAAAATTACTTAAGACGCTCCATGCTCATGTGTTCTTTCTGATCGCAAGAAAACCTGCCTGCTGTATGGGAAATCTGTAGCCAATACAGCATCTATGTTTGTCCATTCATTCTCAGATTTGTATTCTCCCAAGGAAGAACTTGCCGACAAAAGCACATTTCTGCATCTCGAATGCGGAGTACTGGTAACCTGCTATTAAAATCGGGAAGCTCCAGAACTATTATTTATTTTGACAATACGCTGAATTAAATTTTTGCGTTCAAGTCTATGATATACAAAATTATTTGAACCATCCCAACATTCCAGACACCTTTGTTTTGGTTTTCATTGTGACCACAACAAATTTTTTTAATTTGGATCATTAATGTATATTAATAATAAAGTAGGGAGATTTGAAATAAATCCTTCAAGGTTGTATCAAGGTTTTAAATACTTTTTCCGTCTTTGATCTAAGCGCAAAAAACAACAACAAATTAATGATAAATTATTTTGCAATACTGAAGAAAGGGCCAAAATATTCAAATTAAAAATCTTGAGATGTGAGATTGTTTTGTAAAAAAAAATATTTGTTTTGACCTTTTTCGTTTCATTTCTCACGTTAAGCGTTCATCATCAAATAATTTGTTACTAAACAGCATAGCTGGAATCTTTTCTTACACTATAAAATGACGGGAATATCACTTCTAATTTCAGGAAAGCTCGCACGGAAAAATAATTCTGTAAGAAGCTCTGGGTTGGATGTGTTTGTATTACTTCCAGATACTTGTTCTAGATATCTATCTATACCAATAAAAGTGAATTATTTGGAATGTCTATGGCAAGGGAATTGGAAAAAGAAATCGAAAAAATTATTTGAAATTTCAAAGGAATCGTGTGTTATTGCAGTTATAATACAAAGTATCGTTAATATTAATTAATTATAAAAGTAAGAAAACTAAAATTATACTTGGCTGCCAATCAGTAGATGTGTGTGTATCTTCACTCGCATGACCCGCAGACACATTAGTCAGCTTCACAGTCAACAGTTGAATTGCGTTACGCGAGGTGGACGATCCACCTTTTTTGTTGCATTTATTTACTAACACGAACGTAGAGAAATATGGAAATTAACAAAATGAAATTTGAACGTTATATAAGAACCCCGGGCAAAATGTGCTAAAAATTCTGACCTGTTGCAACGTGTTTGAAGCTCTCTTTAGGGGTAAAGTATATTAATTCACAGTACCAATTTTTCTTGATGTAATATTTTTTACGCTTGTTTAACAATGGAAATATATTGTCGTTGACTTATGTGTTTCAAATGTGAATTGTTTTAAATTTTTTAATATTCGGAAATGAATCTTTGAAGTTACTTTTCAAATCCCGGGCAAAGCCGGGTAGTTCTGCTGGTTGCTTTTTATTTGTTAATGATTTCCTGAACTCAGTAGAAGTGGTAGTTACATTCTACGATCGCTTTATTTAGCTCTTCGGCATATGCGTGTTCTTTCTTGGCTCCTGAACGGTGGAAAAGCAATAGTTTTATTTTCATTATCTGACCACGAGTATACTTATGGGGAAAAGTAAAAGAAATTTCTCGCATTATTCGTGTATTAAGAGCAGAATAAAATATAAGATATAAATAAACTAAGCGAAAAAAAGCTGATATGATAATTTTAATAGAAAATATGGAATCCAGTTGCTTGTGA
Source organism: Laupala kohalensis (assembly GCA_002313205.1). Taxonomy (NCBI): domain Eukaryota; kingdom Metazoa; phylum Arthropoda; class Insecta; order Orthoptera; family Trigonidiidae; genus Laupala; species Laupala kohalensis. The sequence continues at coordinate 308,590 of NNCF01135257.1, read as the reverse complement.
CAGCATTCACAAAAACACGTAGGGATGGGAGAATAAATACATTTGATAAGTAGTTGACACATACACACACATCCTCGTATCTTCGCCGCTGGGATACGTATGATTTAAAATGACCCGTTCCGTGCGAAGCCACTCGTCTTGTACGCCTGTTCGTGACGTCGTGTTTCAACTCAACATGTCGCGTCCAGATGCAGTCATTCAGCGTCCGCCGCTCACGAGAGGATACATGAACTGAGCCCTTCAGAAACACGACGACGAGAACCATCGATGGCACTCGATGGTAGTCATAACTACAGTAAACACGAACATTAAAAAGTCTGGAATGAGAATGGTATGAGATAGCGTTCGAATGAAAGAAAATATAGACGAGAGAACTTTTGAAGACTGCCTTATCATACTCAAAACAGTTCTTCATGAAATTGACAAGAAATATCCCATGGGGGGAGCGGCAGCATATAAAAGAACCTCATAATTTTTGTAATTTTATTTTTAATTCAGATAGAGTATATTACTGTACTACTCGTATATATTGAACTATTATACACATATCGAATAAGTTTTAACTTATTTTTTCTTACAATAAAGATTTCTAGAGTGCTTCATTATAACGATGAACATAGATTATGTGAAACATTGTTGCTACATTAGTTGAAAATAATAATTAATTTTGACAATTATTATAGACAAGCACGAGAGATGCAATAATTTTTTTTCCCGGTTGGGAATGAACGTAAGGAGAAGAAGGAGGGAAATTTCCTGTCTCCCCCCCCCCCTCTCTCCGAACCCTGGAGATATGGACTCTTGTGGAAGAAATGTTTGTTTTCAGCGACATGTTCGATAACTATCTACGACAGGGGTAACCATATTTCCTAGTAGGAAGCGGCAAGGTTACGGCGAAAGAGATAAATCTCGACTGTAAATGTGTGAAAACGCGACACAAACCCCTAACAAAGCTCCTAGCGGAGCTAGCCAGATATTTCCCAAACGGTGAAGTTTTCACAGCAATTTGACTCAACGCTACAGTAGCAGTGATTTCCCTAGTACATTCTTAATTTTCAATTAAATATTATGAAGAAATAAAATGTACGTTTCGGTCATGGGTTACTTGACCTATCATACCTAGGAAATTTTCACGAAACATCAAAACTGCATTCCTCAAAATGGTTGTGAGAGAAATATATTGTCAACCTGCATTAAGCAACCAAAAGAATAGGCCACACAAATCTATCAGTCTTTCAATATCAGTCTTTAAAAAAATGAAAAATTGAGAGAGAGAAAACCTAAAACACCGAAGAAGTTACTTTAATCCGGAGAATGTCACTTAAGCAATGTGACGTGTAATTCTACTGTTCAACACACAAAAATTGATTCATATTGCTTCTAATGTAAAATACGAATTAATCTACAAAAATAGCTAATCCATGGAGATTTCGCAGTCCTTCCAACATGAGAGTACCAATCAATGGGCTCCCTGTATCGAGAAAGCAGTAAAAAACATTCATAGCGATTATTCAGAATTCCTCATTAAGTAATAATTTCATTAAGTAACAAGTATCGCCCCCTGGGAAGTAGATTATGAAATTAATGCAACTCCAATTCAATTTGTATTATAAAAGAAATTATAAAAGAAATACTACATCGTTAAATATACGATTACGTTTCCACCCTTGTCCATAAAACAGTTTTTGTAGTGTTACTGATAACAATGACAAGGGACACAAAACAGTTATCTTTCAAGATATAAAGTACAGAAACACTCAGAAAATTCATATAAAAATATGGTTTATATTTCAATAAACGAAAACAGGTTTCATGTTCGGATATTATTCTACAAAGTGTGAAAGCTTGCTTCATACGAACGATGAAGTATTATTCAAAGGGAAAAGTTTATACGGCCTAGAGCAAGCGTTCCACTAAAGTAGACTTATAGTTAAATTGAACTCACAATCCATTAATTATTCAACTTTATCTCACAAACGTTTCCTTGCAATTACAAAATGGTGAAACTTTGTTGTGGATGAAAAGGCAGAAATGCGATAAATTTACAGCGCTGCCAAATGACCAAATGAATTCCATTTAACTGCACTTGCGGTATTCTCATAACAGTCAAAAGATCGTCGCTAACTAAGGTATGTTCCCCTAAAATATTTTTATATATTAAATGTCATAAAAAGTGTTTTTAAATGTGATTGATTACTCATTGATTTTTGGACAAAATGTTTTCGAACCCTTGATTATTCGTATCAGATTTATAACACTAATACTTTGGATCTGAAATCAAAGTTTCTTTTTCCGCGCACTATGTATTTTACATTGGTGTTGAAGTATAAACTCTTACGTTAGCTTTTCTTGCTAGCTGAATTACGAACCCACCCCCTGATTGTCACAAGCGTAATATTAAATGAGGAATATCAAATAAGTTTCCTTATTCCCATCAGAATAAGGAAATTTTTTAGATTTTTATCAACAAGACGCAATACGAAGTTCATCCAATGTGTATACAGTAATATATCATAAGATTCGCACTGAAACGGTAATTCCTTGAGAATATTTTACCGTACTTCTTCACGTATGTGATTAACGTGTCGGAAAAAAGACCAATAAAAATAGTACTTTTTGTATCTTATAATCCCAATTTATTACATTGGATAATCTGCTAGTATAGATATTTTACTATTGAAGAAGGTTGAAACAAACAATTCGGAAAGTATAGTAAGTGTTTTATTATCGAATGATTTGTGGGGAAATATTAGCATAGTGAATGATTTTATGGTGCAGATATCCTGAGCTAATCACTATCGGTAGGAAACAGATTCTCTGTACCAGGACAATACATTGTATTACACACAAATAGAAAATGTATTTAAGTGGGTATATGTATGCCTTGTAGAATAGTAAAATACTATTTACTTTTAAATATTATAATTTTTGTATTATCTTACGTATCTTCAGAGTATTATCTTTCTTTCCTATGGTGTATTTTCTTCGTATTGTATTTTTACATTTTGAAAGTATTAATTAAAGTTTGATTCTTATATTGTATCTTGGTGTCTAAGATTTTTTACCATGTACAAACGAAAAATTTATAAATATATAATGTATTATTACATTGTGGATTTAAATTTAGGTGATATGGAAGAAGAGCAGACCTCACGGACTCAACGATATTCACATATATAATTTAATTCAATTTATTAAAGATAACGTCTCCGTTTACTTCATGGATTCACGAGAGACAAAAGTATTTAGAACCATTTGCTAATTCTGTTATTGTCGTTTTTCTACAACAATGAAACATCGACGTCTTTTGGATCGTGCATCACAAACAAAAAACTGGTTTCAAGGGAATGAACGGGAGCAAGTGTGGAAAGAGTAACTGTACAGACAGGAACTGGTGTCGGGTAAGGGACAAGCGGTCGACTGATTTCATGCAACCGCCATAAACTGCACCACGCGGTGGAATGTGAGAATAAGCTATAACCATTCACACATTTCCGAACTTCACAGATACTTCTGTAACAAGTGAGTCGCCTTGGTTACAAACACTTGTATTAAATTTTGTAATTGGTCACATTTTACTTGTTACTTCACTTGTCTTGAGGTAACTAGTTTTTGCATTGTAGTGGCTAGTCATTTGTTTTGACAAGCTAGAGTAACCAGAATGTTTTTAATTGTTAGTCATATTGTTATAATAAAATATAAATTTTCTGGTCACATACGGCGGGGAGATTGTATTTACATATTAGCGTTATAATTGTTCANTAAGAGACAGGCGCTACACTTCATTATCTTTTCCTTTATTTTGCGATCGGTTCTCCGCATCGAACAGAGATAAATTTAAGTGTTGTGTGTGGGACGGGGGATGAGGAGGGAATGTTTCCAGACTCAAGAGACAACATGAGTGAAATAGATAAAATTTTATTGTATTTCGTAAAAATCTCAGATAATTTATCAGTGTACATTTACGATTAGTTGATATGTATGTAGAATAGAGTCCATTTCTAATATACAGAAGAAAAAAAGATAATACGAACAGAGATATTTACATGATAAATGTGATTCTAAAATAATAATAATAATAATACAAGTCCATGATATTCCTATATTTTTATACTGAACTAAACAAAAGACGATCACACTCTTTCCTTTAATGAAATAATTCCTGCTGTCGAACATTGCCTTGAAATATTACATTACCTTGCAGAAGTTAGTGTCTGCGTTGAATGAAGTGAAGTACATGGCAACCAGGTACTCGCTGGCTACGACGATAATGTTCAAGTGGCGAACGAAACATACACCTTCATTTATTTAAGCACAAGAGTTTTATGAATAAAAGATGTTTGTAGCAGCGTCAACGCATTTTCTCCTTAACTTTACATCGTCTCCCGCGAGGAACAACATCCAGTAAATAAGCAAGTGAAAATAATAATAAAAAAGGAAAATTACGTAGTCGCACGAGGTATATAATTAAAAAGGAAAAATGCGGCATGTAGATGGCAAACGTTTCAATTGCCAGAAACTTGTTCTTATAGGAGAAACATAAAATAAATGATTAAACGCCATAACTGATTATGAAAAATTAATCATAGCTTACATGTTTAATGCTTCAACTAATGGTGCTATAAAACATAAAATTTATCCAAATTTAAAATGTTCTGTGGAAACCATTGTACGTATCAGATTTTTGTCAAATTATATCCTTATATAATATTTTATGCCAGTACTATGGAGTCATTATAGTCCAGTTTTTCGATTAATCTCGAACTGGAACAGGTATATCCACTCGTTTTATTTTAGTGCGTTCCTAAATTTATATTTTTTTTTTATTGCAGGACTTAGGACTTAGTAAAATAATAAAATCTAACCATATTTCGCTTAAAATCATCATTTTTGAGTTTGAAGGAAGATAATGGCCAGGAGTTGAGGCAACCAATAGCGTCTCTTCAGCGCTTGTGGTTCTGATTCAAGAACTACCAAACAATACTTAAATATACAATACGAAAGTGACAAAAATATATTCGATATTTCTGAAGATGTTTTTCAATGCTAAGGTTGTAATGCAAACACATTTCAATATTCCGGTAATTTATATCCAAAAGTTTTCCCTGAAACTAAGGAATATCTACAGAATGTTTATATGGTAATAAACAAAACACATTGACGTATTTGTTTTAAGAAGAATGAGATACTTATTTCACTATCAATCACTCTAAGATACATTTTAAATAGATTATTAAAACACAGAAAAAAATTGAGAGAACCGCTTTCTTTTGAAGTTAGAAAAAACGCACGAGTCCCGTTTATGTATTTTAGAGATTCATTAATTAACTAACGAACTCTTAAAGAGTTCATGAATGGAAATAACAGATATTTTCCTCCGACTAGACGCGTTCAAGGACCATAGTGCAAAAAGAGAAAATGTTCATTTCCCTCACTACTGCTCTTTATCTAGTTTACGATAAGAATGGAACCAATGAAAACGGAAGGAAGAGGAAAAACTACGCGACTGGTGAGAAGACAGCGGACTGCGAAAGGAGCACGGAAATACGAATGCCAACGCCATCTGCAACACACTCTCTTCGAACAATACACGGGGCCATGGAACACTCGCTGACAAACGATAACGGCTACGGAACGAATTAAGCGTGGAATCATATCCTGAGAGATTGAAAAGGCTCAACAACAAAAGTACAGGTATAATTGCTTAAAATTCAGGTAGAGAGAAAGCTAGGTAACGAAGGTAGTAATACATCTAGAGCCACTTCTCAAACACATATTAAAAGAGGGAGTTTAATGTATTCTACTGAGATGAGAGTTCTTTGTTTAAGAGTAGGTGCATCGCTAACCTAGTAAGCATCAGACCTTTCTATCAATTATTATGATTTTTGACTCAAAACTTTCCTTTCTTAATACGTGAATAGTAGGTTGACAATTCGGCCCTTGATCCGCACCCTGATCCTAGCCTCAGGGGCGATACGACTGGAAAAGAGGACAATAATATCATACGGCCTTGTAATGAGACACTAAAGAAGGAGGTCAACAGATCAGTCCACAATAAATGAAGAAGAAAAAACTAGCCTGTAAGGGGGGGGGGGGAGCGGGGGTACTTTTCTGAAAACATTGACTCACTATACGAATAAAAATGCCAGGTATCCAACTTTGTACCCATAAAGAAAGTGATTCACGTGAAAGCTAGATGCCCGAAACTATTTCATGAATCTAGCTTTCGATAATTATCCTGTGTTGAAAGACAAGCAGCGTCATATAATGAATCCTAAAGTTTTGTTGGTAAGATGAATAAGAGAGAAAGGAATAAAATTAGTATAAAAATTGTTTAGAAAAATTTACTTTGGGCTTAGAAAAAAAATGCTATCGGAACTTATCAGAGGGCGACACTGACTACGAAATGGTAGGTTGCCGTCCACGGAACAAGTCACGAGATGGAATAGGAAGTTCCTTTTAATGCCATGCACTTTCACGCTCTGAACACAAACCCAACGACAATATGAGAACGAACATTTCACACTCGCTCGCGCAACCAAGCCCTGATCTATGCGTGCTTACGTCATATGTTTTGTGTCAACACAGGAAATACGGTAAATAGTTGAAACCCATCACTCTTTTCATCTTAAACCTAGAATCGAACCCCATCCAGGTAAAAGCACTGTTCATTAGTCTATTTTATATTGTATTCTTTGGGTTATTAATTATGAATAGAATGTTCATAACAACACACACTTCCACGAATGATAGAGCAATGCAAAACAATGTTGCCGTATAACGTACTTTTCTCATACAACTTAAGGTGGTCACCGCGAGTAGACGATACACACGTGTTCTTTGTAAAGAATGCATTCCTTACTGTGATGTACCTAGCGTTATCATCAATGATTTGATTTTTGAATTAAAGAGATAATTAAGGAAGTAAGAGTTTATATTTTGCTCTATCGATTTAACAGAATTTGATACTTGGTGCGATGTTGTTTTCTAATTGAGCTATACGCTGAATTTTTCTATTATTCAAAATGCAGCCAGCGACATATGATATCATTTATGACAACAGAGACTACACATCGCAATAAGGAGAAATTCATTGTAACCTACATGTTGTATTCTTGAATATTCAGACACAGTTATTTAACAAAAAAACTATAACGTTTATCCAAATTCGTTATTCAAACACTGACTGGAAAACATTGCAACGAAAACAACTCCAAGGCAAAAGATGTCCAAAAGTGGAAACTGAATAGCTGAAATCATGACAAAATTGAAACGTTTTCAAATTTGTTTCAAAATTCCAAAACCATTATTTGGGTAATTAAGTCAATCCAGCTATGGTTGCGTAAGTCATAAGATGTGAAATAATGCTTGAGGAGATGAAATGATGTTAGTTTACGATTGTGTGAAATCAGTTCTCTACTAAAAACCATCCACTTGGAATGACAAAGACATTATTCGTAGAAGACAATTATCCTCACCAATGATGTGTAAGCTGGCGTGGAACGAGCGAAGAACCTATTACATGTCGCGCAAACATAAAAAGTTCCACATTAAAGAACGTAAAAAGGAAGGCAGAATTCTACAATACAACGAAAGTATTAAATATTAATCGTATACGTTCGACTACATATCACTTGATTCAATTATTTATTTTCATTTAATTTATTACGTGTTTTTGGCCAGATTCGTGCCATCACATCGACTATCAGATTCATTTCAAGAAGACATGTACACTACTGATAGAAAAATAAATCGGTTTGACAATGAATGACATTCTTTTTTTCTGCTCGAGTAGAAAATTATTATTCTATTTTCCTTATTCTCTCGGAATAATTATATAATTTTTTACACAATATTTCTTTGAAATAAAAATATATTTGGCATATCTTTTAAATGTTATTATTATTATCACCAAATAATAATGATTAATTATCTTGTTCATTCTATCGCGTAAAAAACTGTCATACTGTAACAAAGACATGAAAATTTCATCCTCCGTACATCAAAACTTAGCATGACATACAAATACGAATACTGTTAGTTTAAAATCAATGAATGCATACAACTTTTTCTAAACTAAATACTGTGCTCCAAATGAATAAGATAATAAAAAGAGAAGTCACAAAAACAAATTTACTCCACTACTACATCAAAAAATATTTCATACCTCCATTTACTTATGTAACTTACAAATCTATAAAATCTTAAATCCCGAGGTGTTGCAAGAGGCAATTCAAGAAAAAAAGAATGTCATTCATTGTCAAACCGACTAAAACAGGCAGACTAGAGTGGCTATTTATTTGTTCGAATTTTTCAACAGATATTTCACCTCCTCCAGCAAAAGTGTAATTGGCTGAGAACACTAAAGCACTGCTATTATTGTTCTGTCACCACAAAGTGGGTTCGAATCCCGGTAACACTTGTGAACTGATTTTTGAAAATGGTTTATACCACAATTCAGCTCGTAATATCTGTTTGGGAGCTGTAATGAACGAAACCTTAATTCATGCTCTCACATTGCTTAGGAAAATCTTAAAACATACGCTGAGCAATAGTCAATTCGGCAACGTAACATTACGACACACATGGCAACGTGGCAAGGACAAAGTTCATCTTAGCAAAGTTGCCGATGAGACGACAAAGTTTCTATAGAATAATGTCTATTCACGTTCTCTTTAAGTTTCGATATTTTAGTTTCTTCATGTGTAAATGAAAGTGTTCAATGATATATTTTACGAGGAATTTAGAAAAGTTCTTCAAAATTTCAATAAACATGTGCAAAAAAAATTTATATTGAATTTAAAAGCAAATAATTTATATTTAAAGAAAACAATGATACTAAAAGAAATTCACGAGTTCGTAATTATACCCCAAGTATTAAAACTTTATTTTAATAAAAATATTGAGTAGGAAACGGATCTAATATATATACAAACTATATTTTCAATAAATATTTATTCATATAGCATCTAGATTTACAATATTATATATTTGGAGAACAATATTTACTAAAGAAAAAGGCATTATTAATTAAAAAGACTCTATTAATTATGCAATTTTATTATAAACAATCAATTACTTTATTTTTTTGTTAAACAGTCTATTGCAATTTAATCGTGCGTGGTCAATGTTGTGATGCTAGTTTAGAATCATCTTCAGGGTCCCTGTATTCTTATTTTGTATTTTTTCTAATTACACTACATTATTGTAGATAAATTTATTTTTTCTACAAACATTAAAAAGGAAAAAAGAAAACCCTAGATGTTGTGAAGGTTTAGCCTTTCAGAGTCATAATGCATTTTACACTAACATAAAACTAAAATGTATTCCTCTCCGCGAGTTTCATTAGAAATCTCTTCGTTGTTCCTGCTCTATCATTTGACAATCAAATATAAAAGTTTCTTCTATTTGTTAAACGAAATTACGTGTCATTCTCGCCTTCGTCGTTTTTCCGAGAGGAAAATTTCAACGATCTAAATTTCTAATTTTACAGCCAGTAAAAAGTAGAACGCCATTAAAATATTATGCATAAGTAACATAAATATTACAATGAAAAAACATATTTCGTATAATATCCCATATTTGTTGAACACTTTCTGAAAATATGAAATTCTCTGTTGAATTGACGGCAAAATGTTACGTTAATTGGAGAAGATTTCTAGATTTAAAATAACAAGTCCTTAGAATATGACACTGAATCAGGAATACGGGGAACTACAAGTTACAATAACTTAACATATAAAACTAAATACGACCTTGTTAACTGCCTCGCTCGATTTAAATTTACTGTAAATATTATACTGAATGTCTGACTAATACGTTTATCTTCACAAATGTAACATCCATGTTGCTTCGTAAAAAGTTATATACCCGCAAAGAATGTTTCTAAATGACAATGTTCGTTCCCTGCTCTGGAAATCAATAAATAATACTGAATATCGATACTAACATTATAAATGAGGAGTGAGTTAAGTATGTAGAATATATAAAGTATTTCAATTGTAAAAAAATTCGTCAACGAGGTTTTCATATTATTGATCTCTGATTATTTTTTTAGGTTGCACGATTACTACCAAATTGTTATATCGTGGATAAATATGTCACTAGAAGATGTAATTTATTTATTCCTTAAGTAGTTTTATATTATTTATAACTCGAGAATTAAACTTTTGTGTTATTAGTTCATATTTGAGACAAACGTTTTCTATATTTATTTAATTCCTTTTCACATATATGAAAAACTTAAGAGAATCGCAAATTATGTGAAATTACTTTCGACAATACACATCACTTGTAGGCAATGAGATTTGATTTCTTTACTTCACTGTATAAATATAAGAAATTATAGGAATATTTATAAGTAATTTGTGATTCGAATTATACCAATTCCATACGATATCTTGCAATTATATTCAAATTCTGTTAAAAACTATATTTTATCACAGTATTACGCAAACATTTTTTATAGAAAGTCTAATATCTTTTACATTGCCTATGAAGACCTCTCGAGACAACGAATCTCGAGATGTCGTTTAAATATAAAGAATGGTAAAGTTTATTGAAGTCAAGAATATACATAATATTTTTGTTATAGAAGTCCAAAATGTGTATAATAAAAAAATACAAAATATTTCTTTAATAGCGGTGTAATGAAACATTTTATCTCGTTACGATTTACCCGCCGCTCGATGTCTTCCAAATATGAGCGCCGTTTCAAATAGACCTACGATTGGTCGAACGAAACTTCCCCTCTCGAAGGGAAAGCAAGAGGAGGGAGGCGTTGCAAACCTAACAGATCCAAAACGGGTCAGAGCGTGGGACTTAAAAAAATAAATGGGCCCTTTTATGATATCAGTAGTGTACTAGCCAAAATGAACTTGTTTATTAATTCGCGATCATAAATTCTTTAGCATTCGATTTGCAAGTAATATTCACGCTTCTAAGCGCAGAAGAAATATCTCCGTTATAGTGACCTCGCATATGATGAACAAAATTAATTTCCTCGCTTTGGATATTAGTTGTATCAATCTACGAGTATGTAGGAAAATATCTGGAAGAAATAATAAACAGAAAGTGAAGCAGAGTGTGATGTAAATATCAGTGAAATACTTCAGAAGGTAATTTTTACAATGTTAAAAGTTATTAATGCAAAACAAAATTTTAGTTAAAGATTTGTTATCCTCCTTGTAATAAAGTGATGGCAGACAGTTCATTGGTTACAATTATATGAAGTATAAGTCAGTTTGTCTCAAAATGTTCAAAACTTTTATCGCATTGTCTTCACACAGGGCGATTTGACTACGTCAATTTACAAATACGATCTTAGAAAGAAAAAAACTGGTAAACAAATGTAATTGGTATTATTATGCGTTATTTTCTGTTACCAAGAATTTAAAAAACCCAGTTATTATATCTACTCTTCACGACTTAATGGTATAGACTGTTTGTTATGAAATTTATTCCGGGTTCCTGCTTCCTAAATGATAGGTCCAAGAGATGTGTGTTCTCGTAACGTCTTTCAAATGTGTGTTCTTAGAATGTAGAATTTAACAGCGTTATATCTTGCACTTACCAGTTATTTGAATTGACGGGTAGTTAAAAGTTATTTCTTAAATTTCGTGTGATAGCACCCACGATACAATCGATATGACTTTAATGTATTATTATAATCAGAGTTAGGATTTATAGGTGCAAATTTCATACGAATAAATGGAGGGCAATATAATAAAATAAGTTAAAAAGGGTCAAACAGGTACTATTTTACTCAATTAATACAAGAAATATTCTTTTTCCTATTTAGTATATTGAGTGGCAAACACGTCCATCAAATATCACTCATTACAAGAAGGAGAGGCCTAGTAATTGCGCAGCTCTAATCTCCGTGAATCTCAGGGACACACCGTACAGTATACTGGTGTCTACTGAAATATTTGATTTAGAAACCATGAATATATGGAATGAAACTCACCATACCTCTTAAAAATGACAAAATGCGCCCTAGAGTATTATTAAAATACTACAATAAAATGAGAAAATGGAGGATTATGGGCACGCTCGGGAAAAAAGGGATAAAGGTCCCCAAAAAAGGGGGAAAAGTGCTGAAGAAGTGCCTCCTTTCTCATCCAGAGACAATATTTCACTCTGTGGAATCTTTCCAAAGAGCTTTAATTTACCTTTTGAAAAGGTGAATAGGGTTGTTGGCGTGCCCTTAAGCCCCAATAATAATAATAATAATAATAATAATAATAATAATGGTGATATATAACCATAACCCGGATTATTATCATTACAGACTTGTAAGTTTGATAGTGATAGATTTTACGAGATTTTCAAATCATTAAAAACCTTTTCTGAGGCAATATTTGCACTATTTACCGCTACTACGGTTCGAGGGAAAAGACCATATTCTACGTGTGAGTGAAGTGAGTGTGAGTGAGTGAGAGAGGTGCTGAGCTTCGTCACGGGAAGCGCTTCCGAACTGGGAGTAAGCCAACGTCGACGCAGGTTCCGGAACGGTGTTCTGCTGAGGAGGGATCAAATTACCACCTCTCCTCCCTCACTCCCCTCCTGCTTCACACCCACAAACGTCAGACTCACGCAACACCATCGTGATGCTCATGACGTCATCGGGACAGCAAACTCAGGTACGAATACACATTCAATAAATCAACCAGCTTTCTGTCATACGCCTTATCTAGGTCTCTATCAAAGCACAGATCAATAAGCACCAGAAAATCGGAAAATATACTCCAAAAAAGTTCAAAATATGGGCAAAAAAATTCAAAATATACACAAAATTCAATTAAATGTACAAAAAATTCGAAATATGCACTAAAATACAATTTATATATTTAATGAGAAAGTGGAATTGTAAATGGGGTTAGTTGAATAATGACACTGAGCTCGTTCATACAGTAAAAGCCATATTTAAATTACATACATGTAAATTTTGATTCATCATAGTAATTAACGTAAAAATTACAGAGTTCAAACAAAAATCATAAAAAATATGCATTTTACTATTAAACATTTGCAGTACTAAATTTAATTCAAATGGTCCCATGAGGTTATAAATGCTGAAATCAATTCCTCAAAGCTATATAAAGGGAGAAAATATGCAAATCATGCAAAACCCGAGCTCTGGTCATTGTATTCGAACCCACATAATAACGTTCTGCCCGAGTCACGATGTGGACCTCCGACTACGGACACCTTCAAGTTATTGATGGGTTTTTTTTTCATATCTTCTCTTATCTTTACTTCCTCAGCATTTTTATCAAAGCTCCTAGTTTATTTAAGTAATTTGAACATTGCAACAGAATGTTTCAATCTTTATTCGTTACATTTTTGGAACAATGTTACAAAAGCCTTAAAACAAAGCAACAGTACATAGGTAATATTATTTCTTAATTGTGTATCAGCAGACTCCTACAGTCTAAAATTATTACGTTTTATATGCCAAACACGAATAAGAAGCATTGCTTTCAAAGCACGTACGGAGTTCTGTTGTCTCTGGGTTTAAGAGAAAAGGGTTGGGTTAAATACATTCAAATAATATTTTCATTTCCTGTACGACTGTAAAACGTTAAGCATTCCTTCATTCCTGTGGAGATTACAAAAGCAAAAGTGAGTTGATGGTTCTAGATGAGCGTATTACAAAGATATAAATTGTTCTCATAGATTGCTACTCGTCAATCGTCTTCCAAATGCATTTCTGGAACGATCAAATGAATCTTATTTACAATCAGTTGATTTTTTTCAAATTGAATTTGAAATTTGCAATCAGTTGAAATACTAACTTTACAAGTATACAAATTGCTTTCTTCATCCTGAAGCTTTGCTATGGCGAGACAAGCCAATTCACATTAAAGGAAAAAAAATACGTTGATCAGGATTTTGTACCACACAATTATGAATTTTCTCTCGTTCTACCATCACGCACTCTGCCGTTTTACTCAGAGAAAGAAGGATGAAAAAAGTTGCACAAAACATTTTCGCTGAACAGCAGCATTACCGAAATAACTTATTTAGAAACATTATTTTTTTTATAACGCGAAGGGTATTTTGGAAAAGATGAGTTATACCAGAAACGCGAGAAGCTCACAGAGCCATATAAACCACTCCCCTAAATCTCTGTACTATGTGCGTTCCCGTGTTTTGCAGTGAGGTAAGATCATAATGTTACAATGGTACTAACGAATTTAAAATTATATCTCCAGTTCAAAAAAGGTAAAATCGCATCGTACTCTAATGCCCCCGCAGCTGACACAAAACATTTCAAGAGACTTGGCTTCAGCCTCATTACCAGCTTATGCGTCGCACCAACAGAAACATCAGCGAGATTGTTTCTCCAGGGCTTTGCCTCTGCGCGAAACGAACCTTTAAATCCCAGAGCGATGGCGGTGCGGAGGGGTGATTCGAGGAAAAGCCCCGGGCAGCGAAGCAGTGGTGTACGCATTAAGCGGATCAACAGGGAAGGAATCAGTCCACCAGAGAACAGTCTGGCACGGTTTTTTCTTTCACGTTGTGTGATGAAAAAGGAAAAAAAAGTACGCAAGTTCGTTTCCACACATCGGCGTTCTAGAATAGAGAGAAGATTTTGCGTGGGTTTAAAAATTCACTAAGGAACAACAGATGTTGGAAGAATAGGGGGGGGGGGGAGTATAAAAATATAGGACTTAAATGAGCCAGAGAAAAATCAAACGAAGAAAAAATTTGTCGGGCAGTAGATAGTGCAGTAGTTGATGTGTAGATAGTATACGTAGGATACAAGTTCCAACGGGATTACAGGACTGGCACTTGAGCCGGAACGTTCTGATGGACTGAACTGTGATTTGCAACATTTTATCCTGTGTACTCCCAACGACACTTATCCATACAAGTCTGTGCCTCCAGATATAAGCTATTAATTATTCGAAGTATTGAAAACCATACGAAAAATAAATTACAGAATTTATTACTTATTGAACGGTTAAATGTTTTTAACATATATTTGCATACGCTGCAAGTCATCACTTTTTGGAGGAAAAGGAAACAACTAAAACCTTTTAACAAAATAAGGTAATAGCGACCGCAGCTGAAATTTCGATTTCGTGGATATCGGAAATCGATTAAGGCATAATCCAAAGTGTTGCTTGAAATTAGATGGAAATCCCAGTTCTCACAGAAAAGTTTTTCTCATGAAAATACACAGTATACATTAATACATTAGTATAATACTATTTGTACGTATCATTGTCCCCAGAGATAAGTATATTCCTGGTTTAATAACATTGCATTACACCGAAAGGCCCCACCGATGGCTAAGAGGTTAGCATGCTTGCTCACCACCAAAGTTCAAACCGCAGCAGATTCGACAGCAAAACGAATCGAGTGCGGACGGCGGACGGATGTCACCTACCTTGAAACATTATTTCCCTCGTCAACATTCAACCGCCTTATATAAATGGGAATGAATTCCTCAAATTTTTCTATCGTTAAATTTTTTATTTTATTCCCGTAAGTTGCCTCGACAAGTTTTTCCCCTTTATTTATTCTCATTTGATTGGAAGCTGGAGTGTTCGCATTCAACTTAGTAAAACACATCACATAGAAAAACGATTGCAATTCTTAATCTTGCGAGACCCAACAGATATTCAAAAACTAATGTGGAATAATGGAGAAATGCAAAGAAGCCTCCGTCAGAGAACACTTATCGTCAAATAATTAAAAGAAGTCAGTTGAGATAAAGGAGTCTTTCATTTGAGACAATCTGGCAATGCTGTATTCTCTACGTGACAACTACCCTCACGCTCTCATTGCTCTGATTTGGCAACATTGCTGCAAATACCGATCGAAATATTTTTGTGGAATATAACTATAATAAATAAATGTCTCTTCGAGTCCTGTCTTGAAATAAGACAGTGCAGGAGAAAAGGACGAACGTAGAGAGGAAGAGAGAAGTAGAGATTGTATAAGGAAATAAGAGAAGAGATGGGGAGGTGTGACCAGCATAGATAAAGGAAGTCCTAAAATCCACCCTTGAGCAGCAGACTCCGGCTTCGCGTTTCGGTTTCCGTCGCAAGGTGACACTCGTTCGCCCTCTATCTTTCCCCTTTCAAACCCTCCCTCCCATGTTTCCTCCCTCGGACACGTGTCCCCTCGTCAGCGTGCGAAGCCCCGACACGACTGCGGCGACGTCAACGGCATCGCTAAGCCATTATGTTTGTAGGACACGACCTGTTGGCAAGTGCAGCATTGGAATTCCTGAGAGGCACTTTGCATCCTGCGACTCCTCACTTTCTATTTTTCCTTCCTTTATCTCAAGTATTCCCGAAAGGCGACAGAAAGTCAATATTATTAGGATGGAATCTACATTTTTTAGATCAAAACATTTGTTACATTTCGGTCATCCTGCATCTTCGGGGCAATATCAGTTGAACAGATTGAACACACCTCAGTTGCTGTCATTCTCTGCTCTTTTCTTACTCTGTTCGTGTCAACTTAGGTCTCTACGATTCAGACATTGTTCTGAAGAAGGTCAAGGCAGGTTTGCCGCAACATTGGTAATTTTCTCTACCAAGATGCGATGTTTGTCCCGGACAAAAATATATATTTTGGAACTTTATAAAACCTCGGTCAGGACTCTATCCAAATACTACAACACATCGAACAAAAACGCAGTTACAAAATACCCAGCATCCCACTAAGCATATCGCTGCAATGACGAAACTATCCGGTTAACTATCTTAATTTGAGTTAGTTTTCGTGTAGCATTTAAGTAATGTGCTGGAGTGATTTGTTATGGTACATTTTGTGATGGATGGATATGAATTGTGGTATTTGCAGATAACCCTGACGAACACCTTAATAGTCGAAATTATGCCAATTTGGCCAATGCTAAATGAACAAAACTCAAATTTCATGCTAAAGGATTATATATCGCATTCATGATAAAGCATATAATAAAGGATTAATAATTGCAAGTGGTCAAGAATTCCATTGATAAAACTCAATGTATTAACTTCAATCCTCTGCTTCGCTGCAAATTTAGATAACCAAACCGAACCAAATGCAGACTTCCAAGATTCGTTTATAAACAGTTCAAGATTGAACGATTATAAACAGACGAAAAACTGTCTTTATAACTCAGAAAGGAAAATAAATTTACACTTTTGAACACTTTATAAAACGAAGTGTTGGGTTTCCTTTTTCGTTTGTACTCAAAAGCTGTGTATTTGTTCTCTTAGTCACAGAATTAATAGATATCAAATTGCCAATTTAAAAAAAATTATCACAAACAATGTTTTGGTATAAAGTGACTACTACAATTACATTTACATTCCTTTAAAGACAATAAAGGTATTAAGCACATTTTTAGAAAAGAAACAACATTTTTATTTGCATAATGAGGTAATTTTTCTGCCTCGCTTTATTGTTCGAAATATGGATCAAGAATATTTATGTATGTTAACACTATTTTAATATTATGTAAATGATACACATTAGACATACTTCGGAAATAATACATGAGTGGCAGAAACAAATAAAGCGCAATACGTTGTACAACAAAAAAATACATCTACTACAAAATTTTACGCTGTTGAGATCAAATGAGATTCACGGAAAGAACGATAACCTTTAATTATTTTGTAAAAGAACATAGTTTTTGCATTAATTACATTCAGAAGTTGCTAACTTAGTTTCAGTTTATTTCGTTATATCCATTTCCAAACTCAATAGAAATGTCGAACGCCTATGTATAGTAGAGCTCAAACTGTAATTACTGGTTTCCGTCATTAATACACTCGTACGCACGGGTGAAGTAATGGACACGTCGGGCAACAACTCACAAGCGTAATTCACGAAGAATATTGCAAAACATGCACGAAAATAGGACACCACGAAAAGACGTGAGAGCATCGATATTAACGCGTATTCGATTATCCGTACAGCTACAAGATAACTGCACCTGTTATAGACATGTAAATTTGTTTTCTTCTCGAGTACGGTCACAGGTACCATCCAATGGTACGTATTATACCACATATTTTTACTAACTCTTAATTTAAGTAATTAGATTTTGCCTTGAAAAGATTAGAACTATATATTTATAAACGACCACATAACCTCACGAGTTTTCAGTTCATCCGGTATTAATACACCGAGAAAATAATAGCGTAGGTCGAGGATTAAGATTTTCATTTAGTGCTTAAATACTACAAAATGCATTTGTATTCCTTTCTGAAAATGTGTTAAAACGTGAGTCAAAATTCCATCAACGACATACCATAAACCTGGGAGGAGCTTTCTTAACATTCCAGCGCAAAAACGTGCCGAGTGATTGTACTTTGTGAGGTATTCTAACGCTTTTGACATTCATATCTTAGTGACCAAAATATAGATACTATTTCTCAGTTCTTACACTCAAAGTGTGAGATTACAAAAATTGTTCGCGCCACGAAATACGCTCGATCAATATTTAAAATCCAAGCAATGTTACACCAATTTCTGTTTTCTTACGAACATTTCCAGTAGGAACTTGAAGTCTTCTTAATTTGGAGTCACATCTTGACTTGGAGGTTGAGATTTTTTCACACAGAGAAATATATATTTTTGACATTCTATTTCTTAATTTTTAAAGTACGTTTTAATGATTAGTTTTAAAATTTTCGTACGAAAAAAACATATGGACCAGCGATTGACCTAGTCGGCTTCGTACACATCCAAGGTCGGCAGAGCAAGTGGTAAGATACAGCCTTAGGCACGAGATCCCGTTGGCAGATCCGGCTGAGTGGTAGCGCCACGGCCGGCCGACCGTGCGTCGCGTCCCCCGGCTGCTAGGGCGCCTCGTGGCACACTGCCCTGCGCGCAGAACCAGGTCTCTACGGCCAACTATTCTATCTTACTGGCAGATGTTTACTTCGACAGATTCTCTCGTCGATTAAACACGAAAGAAATGAACAGTTGAGTCATGCTTTTCTTCTTCTTTCTACGATGATACCTAATGTCTGATGTAAACTCATTGCTTTGGATGAAGGATGTTCCTCAGATGTGATATTGAACGGCTGTGCAACATTTGAAAGACATGAATCCTTCTTCGCTTGTATAAAGGAAAGGCATATAGGGAACACTTGACCCTTAAACAATGTTACGATGCGTGTTACCAGACGGAAGAGGAAATTATCCGACACTCCCGTGAAACGTTTAAATGCACTTTTACGATATACTATAAATTTCAAAATTATTCCATTACATGGAACGGTTTTTGTAATACATTATAGTCTTTTTTTCTGAAACCATAAAAGTTATAAAACATGTGAAGGGTCAACTTTTCGTAAACCAGAGAAAATTAATTCCGTTATAATTGACCAACGTAAATTAGCTCTCTCGTACACGGAAGTGGCGATTTCGAAGATCACTAGAGTATTAAATTCGAGGTAAAGTCGGAGTAAAACCTAACACAACGAACTTCGCCATAACGCTATTCACATATCTCGAACATAACACACAGACCAGGGAATTGAGGAAGAAACATTATGGGAGTAACGGCGATAGCGAATGAAGAATCTCAAGTAATGAAATTTCAATCTTTGTGAAACATTGTAAACAATGGAAAGAAGTTTTACGAATGTTGACACATCTCAATTATTATACTTAAATAATTTCACTCATTATACAAATATGTATTATTTATTAAATATTTTGTTCGAAAAATGAATTCTTTTATATTTTAGAAAACACGGTAGCATAAATATATTTGTATGACTACCGGGAATAAATTAATTGTATTTTTGGGTCTCAGAGGCACAAGAGACATAAGTTAGTACCCAATGAAGTATAACACTGTTGTTCACTAGTTTACATTAAATTGTAACTTAACATTTTTCCTTCATTTTAAATTGGTATACCTAAATTCATCATTAAATTGTTTTCTTGAGTCCAAATTAACTTGTTTAAAAACCCGAAACAAGGCGTTGCTAGAACTTCTCATCGAAATAGTCAATATCCTATTAATAATTTTGAAATGTGATAATATAAAATATATTTACATACTACTTACAGTATTTTTTTAAAATAGTTACTTCTTTATGACCCCACACACAAAACTCTTTTTTACCTTTTTCATTGGAAGCAAGACGTCTGATTGGGAATGTTTCGCTTCATACCACCCAAACGAAAAACTCGGAGAGAAAAATCAGCTATAGAAAAATTAAAGAACTATAGCTTTCCACGATGTGGAAAAACAAAAAGATTGAGTGAAATAGCAAAGAGAAGGTGTGGTACGGGGATGGAACAAACCACGAACTGGCAAACTCCTCCCACCCCCACCACAACGATCGTTTTGATTCGCCCATTACGTAGATTGCGTCATACGAGTTCTCGATAGCGAATAGGTCGCAGTTATTTGGGTTTTCCTCTAAAGCCTTCATTAGACTTAACGTCCCAAGTAACGAGGGAACGAGAGGCGAAACGGAGAGCATGTGAAATTGTGGAATATTTTTCTCTACCTCTTAAAATGTAACAAGACTAAGAGAGAGTGAAAAGCAGGAAATTATTTAAGAGCTCTACATCATCCACAGGACAAAACATAGTATATGAGATCTTTATCCCTTTTTAAAAATTTAGAATCGTGAGTGCATTTTAATTTTGAAAGTCTTATGAATTGTTCACGTTAACAACAAAAATAAAATTTTTTATTTCATATTTGTACGGGGAAGAAATATACGGAACGTAGCATCTGTTGCTCTTTTCATAGGTTTCCTTGCGACACAGTTCAAGTAGGTATTCTATACGTCAGAAGGAATATTTCATGAAATCGCATTACGGAGAACGTGTTTCGTGAAGAGACTGCGTTCGTAACAACTGACTTATCACTATATGCATTGTAGCGCCCACGCTTAACCACAAAGATTTAGAAGTTCTAGAAGGGGTAACGCGATTGTTTTCAACATAAATAGTTCATTTCTACGAAATACTCGAGAGAAGCTTCTCTGCATCATTGCTTCAGTAATACCGAAGACTTCACTGATTATAGTACAAGAACTTAATATTAGCTTTAAACATTCCATGAAAATTTTTTGAGTTCCATTTAATAGTAGAATAATGTGAATTCATTAACTTTCATATTCCTTGACTTCTTGACCATGCGATTGTCATACCAATAATAATTTATTCAATTACAAAATTATTTTAATGAATGATAATTGATTCTTATTATTTATGATAGTTATATTTTTTAGCTCTACTCAATCCAAGTACGGTTGCGTACTTTATCTCAGTATCACATTCCGGTTCAGATTTCTATCCGGGACAACTTCGCTAGGAATCGATGGGATGTTCCTTGCATGCTTCCAGAGAATCAATTAGCTTATTGTTCTGAGCATGGTCATTCGCTTTTTGAATAATGAATCGAGTACGTGGAATTCTTACACAACTCCATTATTACACAATAGCATAAGTAAATGAGTTATTTCCATGGAGGAGCGTTTCTATGAGAACAGTTCATCACAGAGCTCTATTTAAAGTATGTGACATTTCTTGAAAACGGAAGGTAAACATAAGTTTTCAGGTTTAATGTCAAGTTCATTTAATACCTCTACATTTTTGTTCAAAGTATATATAT
Organism: Laupala kohalensis; assembly: GCA_002313205.1. Lineage (NCBI taxonomy): Eukaryota > Metazoa > Arthropoda > Insecta > Orthoptera > Trigonidiidae > Laupala > Laupala kohalensis. The sequence goes on along the minus strand of NNCF01135257.1, from coordinate 286,986 downwards.
ATATATATATATATATATATATATATATATATATATATATATATATATATATATATATATCTCGCCTTATGTGTCATAATCCACGGAAAGCCAAAATTGATTCTTGTATGGGAAGGGGCCAGAGAGAATTCTGTCGACGTCGCCCACAAGTGTCCTGCAGCGAGGACTCTTCTCCACACGTGAGTGGAATTCACGTCGCGCGCTACACAGCAACCTTCTTCAATGTGATCTCTCACGAGTCACGTGTCGACCGTGACACGTGAACGACACTCGCCACGAAACGTATTTTACATTCACAACACACACTCGTCGGCAAAAAATAAATTATTTTGACGTTTTCTTACGTATTTCCTCCGATTATTTCCATTCTCACAGAAGAAATTATTTTCAAAATTTCAGAAATCAGACTGATCATGTGTCATAAACAATAAATAGAAGAAAAAGTTTAAATGAAATGGAATCCCACATGGAGACAAAAATCTTAATAAAACATACAAATTACATTAATTTTAAAATTTATTCTAATACTTGAATAATCAACTTTTTCAGAAATAGGTCATTACAATAACTATAAGTGCAGCAAGCTTAGAATATTTTGGAACAAAGTTTATCTATTACGGACGATTATATAATTGTATTAAAAGTAAAATTAGAGTCATGTTTGCATGGCATTAATAATTTACTCTGTAATAAATCAAAATGTGTCATAGAGTATGAATTATTTTGATAGAAATTTGTATGTTCAGTAAAACTCCAATTATCAGCACTTCAATCATCCGCATTAATTGGCGAAAATAATAAATTGACAATTAAAAGGAAAATAGTTGTGAGGAAGGAGGATTTTGTTATCGTTCAGTGTCAGGAACATCCTACTGCAGAACTAGTGAGTTGCCGAATTCTTCGAAGTTCATCCGGTGGGAGGAGTGACCGTTATAGACCTATGATATCTGATAATTTGATAATAAATTTACTGCCAAAAAACAGCACAAACTACGTATGACCACGTGGAGGACAATAAACTAATTTACTCTCCGGAAGCAAAGAAGGGACCATCCCATCAATTCCGATCAAGGACCCTAAGGCAGAGGCGGATTCAAAAAATTTCAGCAAAAGTTCCTAGATAAGATAAAAAGTTAGCTGCGAGTTATAATACTAATAGAATGTCAATATGTTTGTAATTTTACGCACAAAATTACATGTACAAGTTATTATCGAACTATAGATTATTCTGAGTATAGTGTTTACAAATCATAAGAATTGAAATGACACTAAATTCACGATTTCTTGTTTCAATAAACGCGTCCCTAGACACAAGCCTGGAGAACCTGTATAAGAAATCCGCCTCTACCCGAAGGAAAAACGGAGAAAAACCCGGGCCAGGATGGGGTTACAGAATTTATGTACACAACCGTGCAAAAGTTGAGTACACATAAAACTAAATTAATATGAGCCATAAGACAACACAATCATGCAAGAAAATAGTTTTTGAAATTGTTATAAGTTGTTTAAAAAGTACTACAGCAATGGCGTGATAAAGCACAAGACGAATTTAACTTTTGTTAAAATCAATAAATTCTTTTACAGTGTAGAAGCACTGGTGCAGGAGGTAGTTTTTAACCGCGGATTTGAAGATATTCAATTTCATAATATTTTTTATATTCTTGGGCAGGGAATTATATAGAACGATTCCCGAATAATACGGTCCTTTTTGGCAAAGAGTGGTTGACACTCTAGGGCGATGAATCTTATTCCTATTGCGAGTATTGGGTTCGTGAACGAGACTGTTTCG
>NNCF01135257.1:127066-284730 GCA_002313205.1 Laupala kohalensis | reverse complement strand
TATATATATATATATATATATATATAACATTTCGGGCACGACCGTGCATGCACCATTCGATGGCATTAGCATCTACCCCCCGGGAGTCTGCCAGCACGCGTCATAGACGCCTAGCCGCCAGTGGCGGCAGCGCTTCAGTAGAGGAGCAAAGCACGCAGCACATCAATGTTATCACTCCCGAGCGGATCAATTGCATTGGACAGGGATTCCGTCCCCAACAAGCCACAGACCGTCAATGTATCAAGGGCTGAATGCCTCCTGGAAATTGCACCGGCCGCCAACGTGCTGGATTTTGATAGCAGTAATAATACAATTATGCACGGAGTGATACATAAATCACGTGCAGCAAATTACACGAGGTGGAATAGCATTTAGCGAATCAACGCCGCCGTCGCCTGATGCTATCTCTGTGATTTGTGTGGGACACTCGGGATTTCCGTTTCATTTCGAAGAGAAAAATTCGTCATTTTGGAAGGGGGAGCGCTATCGTGTTGTGCGGCGTTGGAGAGAAGCAACACCCGATTTTCAAAGGCGCGCAACATTGATACAGCAGCGTCTTTCTGTGCAAAAAAAAAGCAATAAAGCGACGGGGAATCCCTTTTGTGGAAAAGGAGGGAGACATCAAAAGGACGCAGTCGCTGTCTGTTGCGATCTATCGAAAGTGCAAGGATCGATAGCTTTCATGCCACTCGTGTTTTACGGCCACCACGTAACACTCAGCTAATGAAACTTTTGTGATCATTCAAATTAAAGAATTTCAAAACGCAGTTCTCCACTGAACGAGATTCGTACTCATTCCATTTTCAAAAGAATATTCGCATTAATTGGAAAAGAAATATTCATTAAATCAGATTTCATTTACATCTGAAAACATTCATCGTAAAAGGGAGAATATAACAGGATACCGAGGCCTACATTTAGAGGCAAATATTTAATTCCAGGATAGGAATTTTTCCTTTTACCTCTAACAAAATCTGATGTCACGGACTTATAACACATTACGCACGAAGTGTATCCTCATACTTCGAATGCAATTCAATTACGTTTCCTTTTCTTTATTTCATTGTTTGATACAAATGAGTTTACAGTAACTTTTAATAAATAGTTCTTCCTCAGACATCTGTAAGCTAAGCGACGGGACGACAGTTATCTTGCAAAACACAGTGGAAAATGCTGTTTTCCTCAGATACAAAGACGGAAGTAGAAAAAGAATGATTGGGAAGCTGGGCAAATATTAAATAGGTTTACTTCTATAACTTAATAATATAATTTTGAAATTGTACATCGATTAGTCTATGTCAACAGGAGTACGCGTATTGAAATGCAAATCTCGTCCTGAGGACCAGCAGCAAGCTGAACATACAGGAAATCACAGGGAACGGTAACTTATCTAAAATAACATTACCGTTTTTTTAAATACACAGACGAGCTTAATTTTTTGCTATCGTCAATCGTTCAATAAAATAAATCGTGGTTCCTTAATCAATCATGTTACTAATTATGATCTATTATTTATTAACCTGTGCCGGAAAAACGGATATAAAAAACCATTCATTGAAATGGTTTATCAAATGAAACATGATGAATGTCTGACATTACAGAAAATAATGTAATTGTTTGGGTTAAGTCTGCTAGTATATTTTGGGTAGTAGAAAATATGTTCATTTCAACTGGACTTTCGAACTGTAGGAAGAGACCAAACATACAGTTTCTAACTACGTATCTTGCAGCAGTAGCAAGACACGCCGAAATAAAAATTCTGAATTAAGAGGGAAACTAATTTATATCATCTTTCTTAAAATTTCAACGCAGCATTGTTTCTCCTCCCTGGGGATTTCCAAGGGAAGGAAGGAGGGACGAAGCGGCAAACAGTGGAAGTCCTGTGGGCGTTCATCACTTAGGGCTTTCTCTCACGTTAATTACGCTGAGCGGCGAGATAAAAGCTCTTTCTCTACGACCCAACATCCCTCGGGGTTTGCAACGCCTCTTCCCAGATAAGCGCACTTTAAGTCATTGAGCCAAGAATCAAAGATTTCCTTCCAACTTAACATTAACGATGTTGCAGCGAAAGGAACCACTTGTCAAAACGACGCGAAGAATGGTATTGATGTCATGCGAATAAAATACTCACAGCAGTGGCGTAATCAAGGGGGGGGGGGGCTAACCGGGGAGAATTTGTGTTTAAAAATTATGGTTTCACAATATAAATTTTATAAATATTACCTTTAAATAAAATTCATCAAATTAATAATTAACAAGCTGGTATTATTAATATAAATTAGAAAATAATGCTCGTACGGAGATTACTTCTTAAAGTTATTAATATTGTATTATTAATTTTATTAATCTGGTATTATTTATTTTATTAATCTAGTATTTTTTAAATCTGGCATTATAATAAAAATTATATTATTAATAACAATTATAACTAATAACAATTATCAATCTGGTAACTCTTTTAAAGATATGCAATTTATCCACTGCAATTTTATCTGTTAAGAGTTCAGGCTATAGGCCCCTTAGCCTCCCCCCCCTCCATAGATCCACCAGTGACTCACAGTCTTTTTTAATATCCGGTCTCCAAAGAAACAAATTATACTGTGTACAGAAATTTATTTACTTGAAATTACTCAGGCTAAACGTTACAAATTTCGACCGAAGTCTTACACTGCAGGCAATCAATCAACATTTTACATACATCTTCTACTAACAGTAGAATTAAATATGAACAAGTGTTACCTCGAAAGAGCCATGAAGATTGAAGATAAATACTGGACCACAATCTTTAAAATAACGCTATGATTATTCTTTTCCGTATAGAGGTCAAGAATCACTGAATTTATCTTTAGTTTAAAGCATTTCAGTTATGGTTCCCTCTGATATTATTTCCAGGGAAATAATGATTATTTACTAGCTTCTATTTAACATACGAGATAATTTGTTTTCCAAACTACAAAACACATTTTACTAAAAGTTATTTTTTCACCAAATATTTTACTGACACTTCTATAATTGCTTAAATAATCTAAAAGTATCTATCCGACACATACATAATAAAACTCCAACATTTCATTCAATATAATTTTGTAGTGAAATTCATCAATAACGTTTCTGGTTTCAAGATTTATATCTTTTCCTATATCCCTTTTTACTGGTAAGGTAGTATTTCTGCACTAAGTATTTTAAAGTCATAAATTAGAAAATAATGCTCGTTCGGAGATATACGGTTTAAATAAACCGAACGTTATTAGGCGCACACCCATTAAATATTTGCTTGCCAAAACACTTTCTCAATGGCTTTGTCTTTAAAAGAATCCATTTAATAAATAATTTCAAGTCAACATTAAAAAAAAAAAAAAAATTCGCTTCTAAAATTTACAGACATTTTCCGTCAAATTTCACCTCTGATTGTTATTTTTAGACCGGAATTGATGTGGTCCCTTGCTTCCGGTGAGTAAATTAATTTTTTTTTCTCCCCGCGCTCACATTTTAACTACGTCTTGTCAGTTAAATTATGATTTTACTTCGGATAATTATTGTTTAAAAATAGAATAAAAAATATACACACAAAAAATATGTTCCTGAAATACATAAAACAAAACAGGAAAATCATTCAGCACATTTCGTGACGAAGCAGAAACTACCATCCAACACGATCGTTAAAACGAAGATTTTTATAGAAACTTTTCTCCCAGTTTTCTCTTTCCATGATGTTGGCCCGTATCGTATTTCCCGGTGGCAAAAGTGAAAAGATGTCGTGTGAGAAAACACTTGAGCGAAAGATGTTAAGAAGTAAACGCGAAGAATCCATCACATCGCGATGCGCGTCTCGTGCTTCAGGTGTGTCCACCGCGATCTTCATCACCGCGATGGCATCGATGACCTCAGTCACGAACGACATACATCGCCAGAAACACAAGCAACCTCGTCTAGGTCACAGACCTCGTCAACATGGAAGTGAATGTTGGGCAACGTAGAAGTAGCATTTCCACTACTACACTTCACTAGCCGACCTTGCTCGAATTCCCACGGGGGTTTTTGTTGTTGTGAAAGGATTTACACTCGGGAATAATTTAGTGTACACAAAATTGTACGTTTACATACAAAACCACCATGATGATTAGTTCACGATAGCAAAATTTCTTCGAAAAGAACACATTTCCACCCCGTCACACTTCTTTGAATTCGGAATGTCGAAAAAACATAACATACAATACGCAACATCCTGCCAAAATTTCAAGTTTCCATAATTTTTGCTATGTGTTGATGAAGGAGTGCGATTAAATCAGTCAGTCAGTCAGTAAATCACTCAGGACAACGTTGTTTATAAACAGATACAATTTTGGTGGCGGTTTAGACCTAAAAACTCTTCAAAGAAATTCGACTTACATCAACACCGTGGGTGCAACGTCCTCTCTCTGCTGTCCGAGATATTTGGCTGTCAGAGTCCAACTGGACGCATAATATTGTCAATGTCACTTTTAGTTCGAAGTTTCATTAGTGTACAAATAGTATTTGCGTAATCAGGTTACAGACTACCGTCGCAGTCAACGCGTGGCCCTTCTAAAGAAATATAAGAGTTATTTCATTAGATGTGCAACGCCATATTTATATTTCCTTCACAGTTAACCTATAACAGTTAATCTATGAAAATAATTATATTTACAAAAATACACGATATATAGCTAATTATCCAATAAAAATATACTTTAAAATATTTTGATTTCTTTTTAGCAATAAACCCTCATTCTTCCTTGATTCAAAAACTTTGTAAACCTGAAAATAATTGTTCTAATTGTTAATTTATTTTTGGCTTTGGATATTCCAAATACCATTTTCTGCAACATAGAATGGTGCCAAGAAAAGCCAAACCAGAAGACATTCGTCCACCACCAGTTGAAAATTTAAATTCCATAACAATCCCCGCAATACGAATGGAATGGATTTAAAGACTTAATTTTCTTAAAGTGATGAAAATCATTTTATAAATCTAATAGACTTTTTCTTATGTTTTGTTTTTACTTTTTCATATTGTTTTTCAAAAAGTAAAAAGTCTTCTGGTTTGGCTATTAAGGTATAATAGTTTATTTTATACAATGAATCCACATTCCTTCCCTAATATTGTGACATGTACTTCTCTTATTCAAAATGATATGAGAAATGTTAAATTGAAATGAAATCGATTCACACCGTGAATACTTTTCATTCTTCAAGGAAATTACATTCCTTTGGTTTTATAAATCGCTATAAATTTAAGCAGCGGGGCTTTATCACTACCGTCTCCACACACTTTATACATACTTCCCGCGAGGTTAGAGAGGCAGACGCTTCCACATTCCTTTGACCGAGTTTTCACCTGAACCTGCAGCCCGAAGGACAACATTAGTGCTTCATCCCGTCGCGGCTCTTTGGTCGGTGGTCGGATGCCATTAAAGCAAGAGGTTGCGACCGCTTTCAGATAAGTGCACAGTGCTTCCAAACTCCCCAAAATACAGTTTCATACAAAAGTTTTGTTTACGAACACAATACTCGCAATAGGAATAATATTCATCGTCCGAGAGTGTCAACCGCGCTTTGCCAAAAGGGGCCGTATCATTCGGGAATCGTTCTATATAATTTCCTGTCCAAAAATATAAAAGATATTATTAAATTGAATCTCTTCAAATCCGCGGTAAAAACTACCTTCTGCACCAGAGCTTCTACTCTGTAAAAGAATTTACTGATTTTAATCAAAGTTAAAGCCGTATTGTACTTTACCACGCCATTGTTGTAGTACTTTCAAAATATCTGACAACAATGTCAAAACTATTTTCCTGCATGCTAGTATTGTCTTCATTATTTATATACATTTATTTGTATATGTACTCAACCCTGGCACGGTTGTGTACATTAATTCTGTAACCCTATCCTGGCCCGAGTTTTTTCTCGGTTTTCCTTCGGGTAGAGGCGGATTTATTAAAAAATCTCTCTTGGCTCTTTGAAATAATTATTTGCGAATTTAGTGTTATTTAATAGTTACGAATTATCAACAATAATTTCCGAATGATTTATAGCTTGATAATAATACGTACTTGTGAAATGACTTTTCTGTTTTATTAAATACAATATTTGTTGGTATATGTTAATACTATAACACATGTTGAACTTTTTTTATCGTTAGAAATGTGTTTAAATGTTAAATCCGCCTCTGCTTTATGGCCCTTGATCGGAATTGATGGGATGGTCCCTTCCTTGCTTCCGGAGAGTAAATTTGTTTATTGTCTTCCGCGTTGTCATACGAGGTTTGTACTGCTTTTTTGACAATAAAGTTTATTTACGTATTTATCACCAATATATTTTTATTTTAAACATGAATCCATTCTCATAAACTATGCGTTGAAAAGGTTAAGTGTATACATGAAAGTATTGGATACATTAAAAATTAGAGAAAAAAATTGAAATAGTTCGATTTCCTTTTCAAGATAAAAGACGGTTGCAGCTTCGTAAGTTTTCTTTCATGGATTGGAAAACAGTAAGTTTAAGCAACGAACATCATGAGAGAGAGAAAATCATCAACCAACATTATTTTTTAATTAGTAATGAACAGTAATACAAGGTTAAAAATAGTGTTTACAATTTTTAACACGCCAACATATGCAGTTCTAAGAGTGTATCTAGAAGTATCTAGAAGTTCCAATGAATTTGACCAATGCCCACTGTGCAGAGGCGATGTTTCAGGAGGCCGGGTCTCTTTAGAACAAGTGCCATGAGAAAAGAAGAGGAGAGAGTAACCATGGGGAATAGCGTGACATGCGACTGCAAGTTGACACGAAAAAAAAAAAAAAACTTGAGGGGGGAGGATAGATTTAACCTCTGAATGTGGACAGCACCACCATAACTTTTCGAATACTTTCATCTTAAAGCATGAACCTTTTTTCAGAGGTCTGTATGAGAAGACAATGAACATTAACTGTCATTTTTACGACAATTTACTTCAAAGTGAATTCATTTTATCTATCATCAGATCACGAAAGGCTAGTACGGCGATACACTTTTTGTTTCGCCGTTCTACAGGTTTCTGTAGGAAAAATTTAACATACAAAAAAATTAAAAAAGTATACACATAGAAGAGAAATACCGTAATGTTCGAAAAAGTGCTTCGCAAAGGTTTGAAACTATTAAAATTTACAACTATGGCTGAATATGTTCATGAATTCCTCGGGTTCTGCCACACCAGAAACATTGATCGATTACTTATCTTTCCCCATTCGAACAGTACAATAATGGTCCCTCCAAAGACGCAAAAGGATTGTTCCAGCAGCAATCCCGGATAGTTTCGAAGGGTTCCGAACTGTCCCGCGCTTGCGCAGAAGCGAAATCCCAGTTGTGCGCTGTTCCAGCAGTGACAACTCCCAACTTTTTGTCCCAGTTCGCTGTTCCAGCAGTCGCCAGCGAGGAATTCCGAACCGTTCAGAGAGTTCTGGATTTCTGTAGGGATTTTAAGTTCGGAACTGTGGTTACGGGCGGTCACCCGCGTGGTTCGTAGGAGGTGGGGGAAGTAAGCGGGAACGAAGCAAGTGTCACTCGATTGTTTGGCGTCGACGTGTAAGCTTCTCTATTGTGCTACCTGTTTTGTTCGACCTTGCGTTTTTAATAGAATTATTCTTTCAACTTTCGGACTATTTTCAACCTCCCCTGTTATATTATGATCTTACTTTTTTAATTGAATTATTCTTTCGGCTTTCCGACCATTTTGAACCTCTTCTGTTACATTTTGACTCTGATATTTTCCTGTTTATTCTTTCCGATCAGTGACTGAAATCTCGTAGTTTATGAAGACCTAGTTGTGTTTTTAATAAACTTTCTGTATATTTCACTTTATTATATTTGTATTTATTTAATTCTGCATATTTCATTTCTACTTCCATTAGATTCAGTTCATTTCACGAATCATTTCTTTGATTAATTTCTATTTGTGATTTAATACTTTTCGTTGTTCGCCATCTGTTGTATTTTACTTTCCTCAATTTTCTATTTAAAGTGTGAAAATATACGTGGTATTTAAGTATGTAAATATAAAAAAGTATGTGCTTGCGTTTTGAATTGTGTTGGGAAGGTAAAAAAAACACTATTTTCTAGCGCTCTCAAGGGATAGGTCATCTTTGGAAATTTATGTTGGCAAAACTGTTAAACCTAGGACATAGGTATTTTTACTCGACGTTTCTGGGATAGTTATTTATAAAATGAATTAGTTTTATAATTTTATCTTGGATTAAAAATTCTTGTATTTTTATAAAACCTTGCAATCTCAAGATCGGCTAATCGCAAAATTTTCCATCGACCCGTAATAAAACTTTTTAAAAATAAGATAAAAATTAACAATTTTATTAAACATGGTACGTTGTGATTTTATCTCTTGATACAACATGAAAGACTATAGATTCGGGTGGCCGGCGGTGATACTCACACTCAACCGCACATTGATCTTCCGTATGTTATCAAGAGATATAAAATCACTATGTACCATTATTAACAAGCTAATTGTTAATTTTTATCTTATTTTTAAATATGGTTATTTTTACTTGTAATAATTTTACTATATGTATATCATTTTGGAAAAGTCACTTGTTCACATTTTCCCATCAAAACTTGAAAATGTTGTTTGTCATTTTCTCCAAAAGTTTTTTTAATGTGCACTATATCATTAATAAATGTTATTATAAAATGAAATTGTTAACCTATTTTGACCGGAAACTTCATTATACACTAAACCTATTGAGGGTTCATTCCGAGCCCGGCCTCGGCAGTGTGTGGATCGCACCGCGTTTCCCGCGCTTTCGGTGCTGTTCGGTGACGTCGGGTGTTTTAGCGATCTTTCCTTCTCGGACCACGTGGTCCCGCGGCGCGTGGTTTGAACCTTCGGGATAGAACTTGCGCCCTTAGTTGCAGTAAAAACTGCAACTCGTGGCCGAGGCAACCCGTGCATTCACATCGTTGCGCGTAGGCGTTGCCTGCTTTTCTTGCTGCATCTTGTGATGCAGTAGGTCCAGTGGGTGCGCTTTTGCGTTGCGGGTGTGATAGTCGTCGAGTTAGATTTATTATTTTTACTTAAATAACGCGATTGCGACAAAAATTGATCCGTCGGTTATCGACGGCTTTCTTCGGGTCGTCCCCGTAGAAGCGCCGACGAGTACGGGCAGTGTGGTCAGCGAGACATCGGAGATGCCTTCTCCCACCGCGGCGGCGAAGTGGTCGCCGGCCAACCGACGCCTTAAAGCTGTAAGATCTCTGCGAAAGCAGTTGCTGGGGATCAGACGGCAGCGCTCAACAACATCCCTGATGGCATCTTCCGAGAGCTGTCAACTCTCCTCCACTGTTCTTCCGGGGGCGTCTGGTCCATCGACCAAGCCTGCTGCCACCAACTTTCTGTCGCTGCCCGGTAAGTCCACGGACAATATATTATCTATAAAGTCTGCGCCTAAGTGTACTACTCGAGTAATTCCGGCACCCCGCCCTCATGATAAGATGGAGTGCGAGGAGGGGTTTACACAGGCGCAGAAGATCTTTCGCCACAAGTCCGTTCAGGAACGTAGACTCTTAAATTTAACAAACCGGTTTGCGCCCATTAGCGCAGCTATCACCACCGCCGAAACGGCTACTGATGAGAATAGATCTGTGAGCGAGGAGAATAAATCTGTAGGGCCCACGGTCGCTGCTTCCGTACCCGCCGCCAGTACATACGGTTCTGCGCCAACGACTGAGAGTGTAGGGAAAGTTGCTTCCACTCCTGCTCCTACTTCCTCCCAAACTTTGACCCCTCCTGCCACCAACACCGAGTATCGTAAACAAGGTTACGCCGGAAACGGCCGCCGGGGCGGGGACATTTACGTAGAAAATCTCCTCGACACCCGGGAACTCTTAAGTTCACCCAAGAACTCTAGCGAGTTTTGCAGGCCAACTCCAAATCTAAACTGACGGGTAGGAACACGCACTTTATTGTGCATGTCGCCGACTTCCAGGATCACCAGGCGGTGGTCCGGAAGCTGACAGCGTTAAAGAATGAGGACGCTAACATCTCATTCTTCTTTCACCGTGTGACGGAGGAGAGACGTCACCGCCTAGTGATTCGGGGCCTTCAGCCGAATGAAGACCTCGAATTACTTCGAGAAGATATTTCGAATCAGGGGTTCGAATCTTGCAGGACAGACTTCGCGACCTCCGGGCCCAACAATGACAAGCCCATCTTGCCAGGGCTAACGTCTCAACCTCCGACGATGTGTGGAAGATCCAGAGGACTCTCCGAAACCCTTCCACTGCCATCACCCCTCTCCTCATTCCAGGTTCGCCTATTCCCACTTATGACCCGGCCAGCAAAGTTGAGATCTTCGGCGAGATCCTGGAAAATGGCTTCTCCCCTCCTAGCATTACGTCCTACCCATCTCCTTTAACCACACTTCTACCTCCGTTATCTCCCACCACACTCGACGATGAGTGGACCCTGGGTGTCTGGGAGGTCAAGACCGCCCTGAAGAGAGTGAAGACCAACAAGGTGGGTGGCTCCGACAAGATTCGAGGTGTTTATCTTCGTCATCTTCCATATAACGCTGTTCTTCTTCTTACCAACATCTTTAACTCTTGTCTTTCTCTTAGTTACTTTCCACTTTCCTGGAAACATGCCACCATCATTCTCCTTCCCAAACAGGGAAAGAATCTTCGGGACCCTAATAACTATCGTCCCATTAGTCTTCCTTCGCTTCTTCGCAAACTTTTCGAGCGCCTTATCCTTGCCAAACTTACCCCGCACCTAGACTCCACTCATGCTATTCGTCCCACCCAGTTCGGTTTCAGGCGTAACAAGTCTGCAGCTTTGCAGACTTTGCGCCTGACTCATGAATTAGCTCCCAACCTATCTCGACAAATTGCCATTCCTGCTATCTTCTTGGATTTCTCCTTTGCCTTCGACACTATCCACCACGACCTTCTCCTTCGCAAAAACTCTTCCTTAGTTCCTCCCGTTTTTCATCACCTCCTGCGCAGTTACCTCTCCGGACGATCCTTCCAGGTACGCTACCATCGCTCTTTATCCACAATCCGCCCCATCTGCGCTGGGGTCCCTCAGGGTAGTGTCTGGGCTCGCATTCTTTTCTCTCTGTTTCTTCATGATCTTCCGGCACCTGGGCATGTTTCTGAATTTCTTTATACCGATGACATCGCTTATGCGGCACGTGCCGACTATCTTCCTTCTGCTATCACTAATCTTCAAACAGCTACCTCCCGCCTGGGCACATGGAGCTCTTCTAATAGGCTCACCTTGAACCCCTCCAAGTGCCAGGCAATTATCTTCAATTTCCGCTACCTCTCCAGCATACCCTTTCATACACTGCCGTCGCTCAAGATCAAGGACACCACTGTGGACTGGTCCATAAGTGTCAAGTACCTTGGTATCACGATGGACAGGAAGCTTCGCTGGGAAGATCAGGGAAAGTCTCTCTTTCAGAAAATGAACAGCACTCTTGCCCGCCTCTCTCCAATTTTCAGTAATCGCAGGATCCGGCTAAAAATTAAACTTTTACTCTACAAAATGTCCGTAGCCTGGCACTCTATGCCTGTGAAACTTAGGCTACCCTTCCAAATAAAACTCATCGTCGTTTTCACATTCTTGAAAACCGGTTCCTGCGGATGGCTGTTAAACCGCCCCTGGGCACCCCCAATTCCTATCTTCGTCGAATTTCCAATTTAGAACCCATAACTAAATTCATCTTCCTTCGTGCCCGGAAACATATCTGGAAGGCATTCCACGACCCCACCCCCAACAACATCTTCCATAAGTACTCTCGGCATCTGTTACGCAATGTCAACCCCCGTGCTCACCGTCGGTATCCTTCCGACATACTTCAACTCCCCATCCCCTCATTCTACCCCGAACTATCTCTTTTTCAATTTCATCCTTTCACCTCAATATTATCATTCTATCCATACACCCAACATAACTCCCACCATTTTATCCTTTATCTTTACGTCATTCCGACCTTAACTTCCACGTTTCCCCGCTAATGAGTGCCTAAGTCGCCGGTTTCCGGCGGACATGGCACTCGAATTCTATATTCCAGTGGGACTTGTTACCATTTAAGCCGTGCAGCCCATCCACGATGAGCACCATCTGGTGCAGGCGCGGGACAATGATGCCACACCCACGAGATGCTATCGAGGGTTAAACCGACTGGGCGCGTTGTTGGCTGTTGCGTACATCAAAGTAGAAAATTATGTTGGAAATTATAAAATTGTTATATATTATGTTGGACATATATTGATACGGACATTAAAAATTGTTGCTCAAGAACTCTTTTAAATACTCTTAAATATACATAATTCAAATTGAAAATAATTTTTATGTTTTTACTTGGAAAACATGAAAAAGCGCCGTTGCCCTTCGATCAACGCGCGATGTCGAGGGGACAGCTGTATCGTATTATTTCTTCCTCACGAGATGGACCTGCTGTCAAGTTCATGCGACATCTAATGGACGAACTTTAAACTATGGCGTGTAAAAGGCATTCCAGCAGCAAACAATCCCGAACGGGTCGGAACCGTCCTGAATTCCGCGCATGCGCACTGAGGAAATCCCAAGAGAATTCCGAACCGTTCCGAACTGTTCGGAATTTGCTGCTGGAACAAACCTAAACTAAACAACAGTAATTTGAATTCGATTTTTATTTTCAAATTAGTTTCTGCATTACACATTCACATTTTCCATTGCTCGGTTCTCCGGATGTGTACGAGAAAATATTCAATGCTCCTTGAAACTCGATAGTTAAAACAATAACGTGACACTTAAGACGCTAGAAACGAGAATTTAAGTTAACAACTTAATTGTTGGCTCGACAACTTCACAATGAAGTGAAAAAGCAATACAACTACGTTTCTCCGAATAAATCAATGCCTGTTCTTGAGAAATTAAGAGATTCCAGCGATAAAGGGGTAGTTCAAGATCAGTGTATTTTAAGGGGAACGTTTAATTATATTGCAATTTTTAAAAGAAGTATTCAAATAATGTATTACAAACTGTTCTAAAATCCAGCAAACACGTATTATTGCTTTGGTAACAAAATAAAGTTTTTATTTTCTGTGTAATGAAATCAGACAAAGTTCTCTATTCTTCACTCCAAACCAAATAATCATTCAAATACAATTCAGCAGTATATATGTTGTCTCAGTGAATGATATTTCCACCAAAAACCATTGAAGATACTCCATAGAAACTGAAAGGAAGCAACCCTTTTTGAAGTTTCATTCGAAATGAAAACATTGAGAAGAACATAAAAAAACATGAAAACAAATTGCAACGTAAATCTGAGACAAGTCATGACGCCTATTGTAGGTATCCGCTGCAGGGAAATGAAATAATTTAGGGTTAACAAATTTTACGAATTCAATTACGACAGAAATAATGAAAAATAAAACGATGAAATTTTACAGATAAGACTATAGGAAATGTTATAAATAATAATAATAAAAATATTTATTACACTGCTCTGGGAAAAAATATCTCGGTGGCAGCTTGAAACTATTCACAATAAAAATACAAAACAAAAAACGATATAATAAAAACATACTTAAACAAAATAAAAACATACTTAAACAAAATAAAAACATGAATAATTACAAAACATAAATGATTTCAAAGTCCAATCACCATTAAGGTACTACTTCATTGCGGGTCATCCCTTATTTTATTTTTAAAACTACGCAGATTTGGAGACAAAGTCTCCAGAACTATTGATGTTAATTCATTCCACGAAACTATTACTCTGTTAACGAAAGAGAATTTTCGAATATCCGTCCTTTGCTTTCTTCCTCAAATTTTTTAATTGTGATGGCGCTACCGTGGTAAGTCGGTTTTCAAAGTCGTCTCTTCATGTCAACCCATTCCAGCTCCCCTGCGTATGCCTTAAAAAGTAACTGTCTTGCAATTTCTTCCCGCTTCTGCAGAGGTTCCCACTAATAACTTCTTGCAAGCGTCCCCTTACCCTACAAATTTAGTCGCGGCTCTAAATATAAATATTCATATTTAATAAATATCTGGAAGGGGGATTACATCTCTGCAATGCTAAGGCAACCAACGTACGAGCCAAGAGTTTCCAGTCGAGAGTATTGTGAGAGAAGCGAATGACGGTAATCCAATAGACATTTGATGGTAGTTCTCACCCACCAAGGCGAAACCAGTGCATGGCAGACGCTGACAACCCGTCACTCCGTGAGCATCCGAAGCCTTTATGCATGTGCAGGAGCGCCCGCCGTTCGTGATATTGTGCGGGTGGACGCTCGCTCTTTGTACGATCAGAAGGATAAAGATCGCCTTTAGGAATACGAGATGAGGAGGGACGGGGAACAATTACAACCCTCGTCATTCTAATTCCACCTTCTATCTGTGAAGAAGAATAAGCATGTCTACCTACGAGCTTTCATTGCTTTGTGCTTCGTTAGAGAAAACTCGAATTACATCAAAATCGGGATACGCGATCTCACGAGCAACGTCGCGCTTACGTTTCATTCCTCGAACGATATTTTGGCTTCAGATGCTGAACGGATTTTCATGACGTATTTCGTGAGTAAACATTTTAGTTTCTTACGTTTCCATGGCTTCGCTTTGATCGTTTTAGAGTTGAAAAACTCAGAGATGGATCTGGTTCTCATTTGGTTTCCAAAGGGTACGATGAGCTTGTTGGATATTTATTGTTACTGGAATAAATTACGAAGGAAGTGTCTGAAATTAAAAAAATAAATAATACGAGTAATAATAATAATTGTAGAATTATGCGCAGTGTTAAACTTCAAAGATTAGCACGGAAGGAGGTGAAATGGGCCCTCACTCACTATGTATCGGGAGTATCTCAGACAAAATGTTTTATAATAATAGTAATCTGGCCTCAAGCCTATCTACAACAAAAATCGTCTAGTTTACTCAGTTGACACCACGTAATAAAGAAGCACAGTTGTCCTGAATATCAAAATATTTCATTTATTTACTGTTCGTCCAGAAGAATATATCTCCACACCACGCCGGTAGTCGGAAATTCTTATCAGAGCCCAAATATTTATTGATGTTAATTTTAATGCTATTTTTAATTGGCATTATATATGTATTATAACTTGCAGCTAACTTTTTATCTTATCTAGGAACTTTTGCTGAAAGTTTTGAATCCGCCTCTGCCCTTGATCGGAATTGGGGCCCTTGATCGGAATTGATGGGATGGTCCCTTGCTTGCTTCCGGAGAGTAAATTAGTTTAATGTCCTCCACGTGGTCATACGCAGTCTGTACTGTTTTTTGACAATAAATTTATTATTATTATCATTAAATATTTTAATTCTGTTCAATGGTTTAATTCATGTAAATCATTAATAAACAATGGTAAATTTACAATATTTTTAACTTATAGGTAAAGCACTTTCATTGCAACTTATACAAACTTGCGGGAGAGGTCCGGGCGCCGCGTCCCGTCATCTAAAATATTTTTAGTTTAGTAAAAAAGCACAGGATATTAAGCCAATCATGACAATGTACAAGCGTGAGCATAATAAGCATAAAAACAAAAGAATTGGTGAATGGCAAGAATGGCTATTTCGTTTTTATACCTCTTCCAAAGTAAAACAATCTCGCACAGGAGATAAATGTGAAATTTCATGTTGAAAAGGTATATCTGATACTGAGAATTTATGCAAATGACGCGCGCCAATTTCTTTCGTCTGAGGCTACAAAAGGACGCAGAGTTCACCGTTTTAATGAAGCTGCTCTTGCTCCCAAGGCTTAGGCTTTCCAACGGCGCGACGTTGCTGGTAGCATCAGGAGGCGGCAACGACAATCGTCGTCGAAAATGTCGCTGAGAGAGCTGCAGACGCACCTCACTCCCTCAGTTGCCAAGCTGCATTGCCACCGTGTCGCCGGCCTCATTGTTTGAGGAAAACAAATGAAGAGTTCAAGACTATAAAACATTTTCCACGCTCAGAGACGTATTATCAAGTATTTACATCTTCAACAACGTAAATAATACTTTTCACCCTTGTCATTAAATACACCTCTACATTGACAAGTAAGTATTCAACATAATTTTTTTGCGATTTGACTAAGTGTTTCATGAATGGTTTGTTCATATCTTGAAGTGATGCATCCACACTAATACATAAATGCGAAAGTGTGCCTGATCACGACTAAACCACTGGGCTGATCGTGATGAAATTTGGCAAGTCGATAGCATATGTTCGTTTTACTTTTATTTTAAAACTGTGTGAAAGATATATATATAGGATCGTTATAAGGATTATTAGTAATTTATGATGTAAATATATTTGATTTTATTGAAGAGAACGTATTAGGATAGTAAATTTCATAATACTTGTATCAGTTTGTAGTTATTTTATGTTTGCGTAACTAAACAGTGATATTACAATTAATAAATAAGATATATTAAAGTAGAAGTCCAATCGCAAGAATTTTGTGTTTTATTTAAAAAATTGCTGATAACATCCTATCTTCAAATAAGTATTATTTCCAGTACGAAATCATTCGTTAAATTATATGCGTTTGGCTAAATACTGAATAATACTGAATTTTTAACTCAATTTTAATTTCACAGCAAATACATTTTTTCTGAAGTATTGTCTGTTTTTTCCTCCAAATTTGAGAAAAGGAGGGTCGAATTACAAAGTTATAGGCAATTAACGATTGGCATATGTGTGAATAATAACTTCACATAATGATGAGCATGAAAATGGTCAGTGATAGCAGACAAAACTTATCACAAACACGTTAAATTCACAATCGGAAAAGCAGCATAAACCAAAATGTCATTGAGGGTATAGATTTTTTAAAATTTGAAAATATAAAACAAGTTTCCTCATACAAAACAAGACGACAAGAATGTAATGCGAAAAGGTAGACGGAATAATTATGAACATTAAAATGTCAGCGTTTGCTACATTCTCTGGAAGCAAAGAATGTAATAATGGAATAGAAGTATGCACAACGTTCTCTTCACTCGGGAATGAAAAATATTCTCTTCTGACAAAAACTGGGGAATTTCTAGATGAGAGAACGTAAAAATTCACTCATAAAATGAACCCATCGAAAAAATCAGGCGTGTTCTCGATACACAACTTTCCCATTTCGTTTATTACGAGCAAATACTATAATGACTGGGATTTCACTATAGGGACATTTTCGCTCCCTCCAACAATTGGGAAAGCGCGCGTTCGAATGGGGTTGCTCCAACCCGCTCCAGAAAAAATTCATATCGACACCTTGCATTCCTCAGCAATTCTTTAGAAAAGTGAAAGTTATAACTCAATTTGATCTCATGTAATTTACTGATTTTCGGTCCATCACACAAAAACTTCGACGTTGATTAAACATCTTTCTGGAAAAAAATTACAGAACCAATAGGTTAAAAAAATGTAATAAAAAAGTGCTGTTTTACTCAACCAATTCAAGACATCTTAAACCAAATGTAGTGTATTAATTTGGAAACAAATACATAAATGCTATTCATCAAATCACTATTCATCAGAAGGAAAGCCAAGAATTGTTCACTAAGCATAACTACATTTTTAAAATGACTGCTACCATTAAGAGATAGAATGTCTTTGTTGATGCTAGAAGAGCTGTATGTGAGAAAGAGATTTTACACATCACTATATTTCCATTGTTGCAGATGAGCTATCAGTCCAGCGTTTTCCGAAAGTAAACATGCATACTATTCGAATGAAACTTTCACGTCATATCTCTTATTAATGAGAAAATGCGTTTTAGAATAGTATTAAAAAGTTACAGTAAAAGGGGGTAAAGGACACGCGTAATAGGAATAAAGCCCCCGCCCAAACAAAAAGGGGGGAAAAGCTGCGTAAGAAGCCTCCTTTCTCGCCTAGAGGCAAAATTTCACATTGTGGTATCTTTCCGAAGAGCTTTAATTTACCCCAAGGAAAAAGGTGTGCATCTAAAAAGTCGTGGGGTAGAATACAATAGGGTATGAGATGGGCCAATTAGGCGCTGTTTCAGGCCAGTTTTAGTACTCTTTCGGTATTTACCCTGAGGAAGCACTGAAACACGATCTATTACCACGGATAAAATCATCGTTTCCTTCAAGTTTCAATGAAAGGCTCTTAGTATCACAATCTAGTTTTTACAAGTTTTTTCTTGCAGGTTCTTGTATTTTGGTTAGTTTTTCTTAATTGTTTTTCTTCTCCCATTACTTCTTTTCACTCTATCCTCGGACAGGGATTATGGAGAAAAATTGGCATGGATTCTAGATCTACTGTATTTTAGACCACCTCGGTCGTGGATAGTTATGATAATTTATTTGTAGATTCACGTTATTTCCTGATTTTTCCCCATAGTTAAGTTTCTGTGGCTAATAGACTTAACAGGAATACAGAAGGAAAATACCTCCCAAATGTTACCATGGAGGTTCCCATCTTAGAAACCCTCTAATGACACAGTTTTAAATGGGGATATGATCAATTAATGTAAAAGGAAAGATGCCTGAAAGCGTTACACGCCAATATAACCGAAAAAAATAATCGAACGCAACACGAAAGGTAAATTACTTTCATCCTAATAAATTACTAAATTAATTACTAGGCAATGAAACTTTACAAGATGTAATTGACGAGTAACATTTGTGACATTGTATCATAAATACATTAAACACACACTCTGGTTGAGATGTGTACAAACAGGAGAACCTGAATACTAATTAATATTTCGTGGTCAACAAATAACATAAGCAGAGTTTGAATAGGATACGGTGACCATGTTGAGTCTCGTAAGAAGGTCACAATGCACAATGCGTAAAGCATCGCAATGCCCGACCCTCACCTGCATGAACACAAACGCTGGCCGAGGGATAGCCTCAAGGTCTCGGCGACGTGGACTAAGCACGCGTAGACACATACATGCATGCATGCATTCTCCCTATGCATAATGGATCACACTCCTCCCTACTTTCTACACATGCAACTGGAACCACTATGAAGCATAAAACTATTCAGGGCTGCTCATAACATTTACAAACTCCTCGAACTATTTTTATCGGATGTTTTTCACCCCGATTGTATTTAGTTATACCTCTGTTTCCGTTGACTTCGGTTATCATCAATTTCGATTTTGCCAATATTTTTCGCAAAAAATATGACGCGGATTTCTTCGGCAAATACACGAAACCTGGCAGCTAATTTCGTTTTCATATACATTCCTTTATTTTTAACATTAAAAACTTTTATTATTCTTGGAGTGTCTATACACACCGAATACAACGAATTAAATCGATTTACATTTACGGATAAGGTAATAATTGTCTCAGTTTTCGACGTTTTCGGATTCACCCATAGTTTTTGGACGGATCGACGAAGACCGAGGTATAACTATGCACGGGAAAAAGAACTTTCATTTCAAAGTTACTGTAGACGTACAAAAAAATTTCAAAAGTCTTATGTCTTCCTCCATCAACTCGAAAGCAATCGGAAAGACGAACTTGGCACATGAAAGATTTCTTCGCGATGTCCAAGAAGACGGTCAAATACTATTGTAGGTGACGAAGTGAGATCAGCGGGGAACGTCGTCAGGATACAGATGAGGGTCGTGAGACAGCGAGCGGAGCACATGTTTGCGCAGCGAAGATAAAGTGGAGTTGCTTTTCTGCAGGATTAAGATGCAGCTCAAGTAGGACACACAAGCAAAAACCTCCCAGTGAGATGTTTTAATACTTGTAAATAGTACCACGAACTTCTTACGAAAACATTTCATGTTGTGTACATAACAGATATAAAAAAATTTAGATTCTAACCTCAATTCCTTATTTGATCCCCATTCCTTGAAACTAGTTTTGATATTCAATCTCCATGCTTTACTTTAAAACAAAATGAGCATTATTGTGTCAACAGAACACTTTTACACGGCGTCATTTTGCTTACTGTTATTACTGCTTAAAACTAAGTCATGTGAAACTAATTGTTTGGGACAATGACTACAAACCTTCATTTTAGTTCAATGAGTTCAAATCGAAAATTCAAATAGACCAAGATCTAAGGCAATATCGCATTACTATTCTCATTCATTCTACTTCTGTTCTGGCCTTCAGTTATCGGGTTCTATTCATTCTTGTTATTAATTAATGAATTCGGTTTCAGCAATATTAAAAAACAAATAGACCTACAAGACCATTTTTTTTTAAGAGTCTCTTATCGTGAACATAAAGAGCGATAAATTTGCTCCAAATGCACATAACGGAAATCGTATAACAAAATGTAATCTTTTGAAGAAACAAGAATATTAATTCTTAAATTAGTGGACTTTGAATCGAATCAAGTGCCACAACTCAAAAATCGAAAACCACAATTTAGGGGACACAACGATATCGAGAGGAATGGAAATTAAAACTTCCAATGTAAAACTATGTTGTTAAATATGAGAATATATACGTAAAATATATTCAGAAAACAAAATTTACATTTAGATAACAAACATTTTACTTCCCCGAGTTTGCTTAAAATGTAACCTTTTAATAATATTAGTTTCGCTATTATTGTTAGTATTAGCTGAAGAAGCAATAGGTAATTAGATAACGGAAACATGTTACTTACATTAAATATTGAAATATGAAACAAATTATTCCACACGAACATAATTAACAATATACGTCGAAAAAAGCGCTATTCTTCTCTTTCCCGAGTTTTTTTATACAATTGAAAACGAGTGCGTTTCAGTTACTGAACAACGAAAATATTTTTTCTCTTTGAGAATCTGCTCTTTGCTTTAATTCGTTAGTTGTATGCCAAGTGTAATTCGTAAAAATTCGTTTCGTAAATTCGAGACAGACAAAAGGAAAAGTTTCTTCGTCATCATTTCGAAACGAGATTCACAGACATTATGAGGGAGTACAGTCGGTCCCGAGATATGCCAGTTAACGAAGTCCCAACTCGTAGGAAGTTAAAGACCCTTATGATCTTCCAGAGTTCGCAACAAGAAACACCAGCGGCGCAAATTGACGTTCCTTGTCCTCGCCACCAGAAATAAAAATCATACGTTCAGATTCACTCAAGCATACATTCCGTGTCAAGCGATTACAAACAACAACGTACTACACATCAAGCAAATAACAATATGCTTCAAGAAAAGTAAAACTAATGAATAATGAAATTAGATTGGTGGTATATATTACTAGAGATGGGATAATTTTACCTCCGTATAAAAGCAAACATTTCTAAATAGATAGTTTCTATAAGTTTAAGACCATTGAATCCCCTCACCCATCCATGCCTGACGTTATTTATTATTATTATTAATTTATTTTATGCCTTTTGGCAAAAGGAGATTCAGACCATGAGACCTGCTCTTCCACCAAACCGTTGGACTTGGGTAAGGGAATCGGGAAGGAGAGATGTTGAATAGACAGGGAACTTACGGTACCCAACCGACATTTGTCTGGAATAACTGAGGGAAACCTCAGCTGAAAACCTCATCTCGTTCTGCCGAGCGGGGATTGAACCCTTTGAGGATATTCAGTCTAGTAGTATTTCCAATTAAAGAAGAGGATTCGTGAGCATAGTGTTGTTGTTTTTTTGGAAACGGAGGTTGAAACTGGAAGGGAGGTAGTTATTGTAATTTTTAATTCCTGTCTTGTGCTGAAGAATAAGATATTGTCTTACACAAATTAAGAGATAAAAGGGATAAGGTATCACTCAAGTGATTCAGTCATAACAAATAACTCTCTTCATAAATATTAATACAACGAAAAGTTAGGATATTTATTGCTTAAGCGAAGGTTTTCATGAATCATCGGAGTTTTATTTACATACTATCTAAGTTCTCTTTTGTATTCTGATGATATGCATTTTCTGCTGTGAGTGGCTCAAAACGTAGTACTGCAAAACAAATGTCCCTAAACATTTGGAATTTTTTTTTTTGTGGGGCTTTACGACTCGTCGACATCTAGGTCATTAGAGCCCTAAAATCTTGTACAGGTAGGGAAAATGCAGTTACGCACTAAGGAGAGCCAACATGACTCTCCCCGCGTGTGGGGCTCGCCGAATGACTAAACCATACCCACT
Organism: Laupala kohalensis; assembly: GCA_002313205.1. NCBI lineage: Eukaryota > Metazoa > Arthropoda > Insecta > Orthoptera > Trigonidiidae > Laupala > Laupala kohalensis. The sequence goes on along the minus strand of NNCF01135257.1, from coordinate 262,652 downwards.
AAAAACCCTCCTGAATTACAAAATATCAAAACATTACTCAAAACTTCAAAAAAGGAAAATGAAAGATACCCTAGCTCTCGAACCGAGTAGCGTCGAGATCGAAAAGAAAAAGATGTGACCAAGGAAGGTCAGGAAATAGAAAGGAAGGAGCCTCACACAAGTGGAAGTAATGCCAGAATCAGCTCGGAGCCCAATGTTTGCCAAACAGGTACTTACTAGATGTAAGTCCCCTGGGGGGCTAAACATTAGGAAAATTTCATGAATATCTGTCGTAACCCGAAATATATCGCGTTTCTCCACTCCAATGAACTTTGTTATAGTAAGAATTGTTTTAACTGAAAACGTCTGAATCATCACCGCACGAATACACGAACTACTTATCAAAGAATTGTCTGGCAGCAACGAAAGAACGCTGCTAATAGCGCTCAATAAAATTTTGATCTCGAATGAACAGACTTCGCTTAACACAGTATTGATTGCTGTCGAAAGGATATCCTGTGCTTTGTCAAACAGAAAATTAAACTGGATTAAGTGTTTGAAAACATTGAACTACAAGCTATTATTTTGGAAGAACGTTCAATCTGATCTGTTTTTGGAGTCTCATTGTCGTTTTAATTATTGTTTTTGTGTGTGTGTTATTCAATACAAATGTATTGGTATTCTGTTGTATCACAACACGTAGAAAACTTTTTTTTCTTTTCTAGGAGAGTGCTGAAATTTTCAATCCGCCTCTGCCGTAGGGCTCTTTGATCGGAATTGATAGTGACGATCTCTTGCTTGGTCCCGGAGAGTAAATTAGTTTCTTGACCTCCACGTGGTCATGCGCAGGTTGTCAAGGCTTTTTTTGATAACAAATTTATTATCATTTAAAATTAAACAAAAACTATAATTTTGTGCTTTATCCACATCATTTGTGAAAACATTCATCGATACGGCAAACTGAGTATCATCGTACTGTTTAACATAAACCTAGAGATATGTGGATGCATAATAAACCTCTAATGAAATTTTAAGATCGGATAGTTCATTTTAATCGAGTATTGTAGAATTAAACATCTTTTACTTCGTTTTCATGTCGTCATTCGTTGAGCACAGTTTCATTCTCTCTGCGGGAAGAGAATCCAGAACCATTGATGCACTTGCATTTTACGTTTCATTGCAATAATTGATGGTGTCGTCTGGCAACGCTGTCTGATGAATGTAGTGCTGACGGAGCAGCGCAGAGGAGTCAAGAGAAGACCCTTGCGGGTCTCCAGAGCTACGTTGGCGTGTCACCACAGACGGAGAGCGCATTTAACGCTGTCAGCAGAGCTCCACCACAACCACTTACCCACAGCACGGCAGACATTCTCAAAGCATCACGACTTGGAGACCTGTATCTCACTGTCTTGATTAAACGCCGGTTTGATTTAAGTAATTAAATTGAATTGGAAATCACTGCTTGTCTTTTTCCGCGGGGGATGAGCGAGAAATTCATTATTATTGGCTCTCTTTTTCTTCAACTTTATTGAACTTATCAAATAACTATTAAATGATGTAACGAGCAATTTAATAACTTTCCCTCAAATTTATATTGGCACTTCACTGTTAACACTTATTGCTACTACTCTGGGGTTCTCAAAGTTACAAAAATTCACTAAATTATTCACATAGAAATCTCTTNAAATCTCTTAGATTGCGGTGAACCTCCCCCTCACCGCCAGGTAAAAGATTAATTATGTTACGTTGAATGAAAATGGAACCCTCGTGTGTTGTGAGGACCGACATATGCTTCTATTCATACTTGAATAATTTATTAATTATATTATGTTGAATGAAAATGAGCGACGGGACCGAGATTCGAACTCAGGACCCTGATCTAAACGCGCTCATGCGCTTACCAACTGCGCCATCCCGTTCGCCTCGCGGGTTTCTTCTTCCATTTTCATTCAACTTCCGTGACCCAAGGCGCAGTTTTTGTAACTCTGAGAACCCCAGAGTAGTAGCAATAAGTGTTAACAGTGAAGTGCCAATATAAATTTGAGGGAAAGTTATTAAATTGCTCGTTACATCACTTAATAGTTATTTGATAAGTTCAATAAAGTTGAAGAAAAAGAGAGTCAATAATAATGAACTTCTCGCTCATCTCCCGCGGAAAAAGACAAGCAGTGATTTCCAATTCAATTTAATTTCTTAAATCGAACAGTGAGATACAGGTCTCCAAGTCGTGATGCTTTGAGAATGTCTGCCGTGCTGTGGCTGAGTGGTTATTTTTAAAGGGTTTATAAGAATTTTTGAAAAGAAACTTTAAAAATTTGTGCTGTTAACCTTAAGTTTTCGGTTGCAGAGGGATGACAGATGAAGACATCACAAATTCTCTATAGTGGCTTCCGGGTGTACACCTTGTCATGCCACCTTTCGACTGTCATTCTGCAGTCTTCTTCAGGGTAAAATTGAATATTTTACTTGAATGCTTCATAAAATTGTCGAAAAATATGACCGCATTTTAATAATATAACCAGACGGATAACCTATATAAAATGGTTGTTGAAATGTTCAAATACGATAGACAACTGAAAATACCTACAGAACTTCAATCAAAATTATAGTATATTCTGTCGCATAATTATATAAGCAGAAACTACGTCATAATATATTGGCGATTTACATTAACAAATTCAAATTCCATTTGATATAGCCACCTACTTATATCTACCTACCCTGTCTATATTCAGATATCGATCCGGTTTTGTATCCGAACGCTGAACAGGAAAAACAAACTCCTTGAAGCCACCGCAAATTGGTCAGCAATGGTACGTCCTCGTTTAGAAGCAAATTCAGGTTTGTAACAGTACTCCTTTCATATACGCCGAGGAAAAGAATGTAATACGAAGGTGCTATTATTTATCAATAAAAATATGGAATGCGTCCTCCTTCGAGTCAATAGCAAAAAAATTCCAAACTCAACAGTTAACACATTATTGATAATACACTTTTTAGACTCGAATAATCAAAAATATTATACAGAAGATATGATCATTACAATACCTGTATTTATTTGACTCTTCCTCGATAACTATTGGTCTTATATAAACACAAGATATAAGTTAATTATATTATAGAAAAACGTAAATTAAGTTGATAAGTGTGATGGGAGTAATTGGTGATGCATTTTAAATAGCTGTCGCCTTTGCAAGATCGGACCACTGGGATCGCCCGTTGTCAGTGACATGGCAGTATACGGAAGTGTCCGGTATCGTTATCAGTGCAGTTCTCCTCTCACCTCGAAAGTATAAACATATGTTCATTCAACATTTGTCGAGAGTGTAATTTCTTGAGTAGACAGAAACAACTTATACCGTACGTTCTGAATGCCAGACGATATGTTCTTTGGTTGTCTTTGTAAAGTTGCAGTGATGTGCAGTTTAGTTCAAGACAAAGAGTCTTCACTTTTCCGTAGTAACAGACCCTGAGGAAATATAAATTCCTTTATACTCGTCATAGCAGCTCCTTTGGTCCTCCTGGTGACCTTTTCATCCCTCGCTCGCAAAGGGCTTTCCTGCGCCGCCTCTTTGCCTACTGCCTTCTCCCTATCCAGACACCGGAACTCTGTAGCGTAATTGGGAGACAGTAGGTTGTTGGCAAGGGACCTCGGGAACAATGCATTACTGAAGATGAAATAAATGATTAATACAGTGCTACGATAACTATATTCCTTTAATTGGGACCTCTGCATGTACTCACAAAATATGAATCAAATATTATTTCAATAGTAATAAAGCACAGTAAAAAAGGAGCTTGTAAACAATATAGAGACAATTCAACACATATGCCTACCTAAAAATCAGAACACAATTCAAATCTATGCAAATTATGTTCCAAATTACTAGTAATTTTAATAATATATCACAAATTACTTTTTAAGATATGAATAACAAATTTTATATATAAAAAACTACACTAAATTGAAGTTGCGGAAAGTAAGCGAATACGTCAATTTAATAATTGATTGATATTGTTTCAAACCTACTTAATAATTGGTAAATAGGAGAAATAATTTTTCTTTTCCGTTTTAATTATGAGTGTAGATGAATGTGTCATGAGATATACTATGGAGTAATCACTCAAACTTTCACGATGTAATGATGTTTCCTTACGAGGTATTAAGCATGGGCTTATATAGTTTAAAGTGATATTTTTGCACTTCATTGGTCCGGTGTGGGAGCTGAAAGCCTCGCCTAGTTGAGCGGAGTGAGAATGCGAACCCACATCTTTCTTTTTGGAAAGGATCAGCGAACAAAAACTGTCACTACGAGACAAGAAAAGCGAACAAAAACGACCACTAGAGAATGGAAGTAACGTGTCAGTTTAGGACACAAGGTGGAGGATAGAAAATCGAAGAGAGATAAGAAGCGAAAGCGGCTTCAATGAGTAGAGGACAGACGGACACATCGACTGGGACGCGTAATTAGTGGATTCATCGCACACACAAAGAACGGAATGAAAGGATCCAAAAGGCGAACAGAATAATGGATCTCCACATAAAAATTAAAGTGTGAAAAGCTTTCATTGAGTATTCCATTGGTAACCTTAATTATTAGGACCGAAAACAGAATTCAAAATTACAAATAATGTATTCTCTTTATATTTGTTACAAAAAAAAAGTTCTCGTTATCAACAAATGTGTTACCAATTGAAATATTGATCAATTCGAGAATGCAAGCCTTTGTAAGAAATGTGAGAAAGTTGACAAATGTAACCGAGATAATCGTATTGAGAACAATGACAGAAAATGGGAATAGATTTCAGAACTGACCATGTTTTATTATTGTTTTTTAAAGTCATATATGAATGTTGAACTAGTTTGTTATACATCATGTACGTAATAAGATTCATCATGATACCACCACATTTGGATGATGGAATCACGGGTTACATTTACATCGAATACGTAAACAGAAACCAACGAAATTCCCCTTCACATCTAAATTGATTCTTCGGTTTCCAAAAAACGTGGAGAGAAAGAGAGACAAAAGGACGTTCTCAGAAAGATATGATTTTTTAAAGGAGTAAAATGGGGCTAAAACATTTTTTGCTCTCCTTGCTTATTTTCTACACTAAAGAGATATCGATATTGATTTACTTTTCCTTCGTGTTCATATCTATTAAATGAAATTTATATTTAACGTTTTTTACATTTTTGCTGGGGAGGTTAAAAAGAGTGAAATGTCTTAAAACTAAAAACACACATATTTGATTCTTTCATTGCATACTAAAGACATTTGCTTATTAATTTAGAAAAATATTTTTTGTGAAATTTTAACAATCTGAATTTTTACGACTGAATGTCAATGGTAAATAAAAAAAAATATTTCGTAAATTTCAGAACTATTTTCAAATAGCTGGATCGAATGTGCTAAATGAATGAAGATCAACTTATCGCATTTCTTCTCGTGAAGTAAGCCAGAGACCACTGTTCAAACTCCTGAATCAATTCAATAATATCTAGTCACATCAATAGAAGCGGGAGAAACAGCGCACAAGTTACAATCATTTGCACTAATAACTTTTTCTCAGCAACACTGGTACGAAACGGGTGGGGTAAAGTCAGTTACGCAGTTAGTCAATCCTATACATTCAATGGTTCCGAATACCGAGATTAATATAAAAAAAAGGTAATGAGACAGACAGAGCTTCTGCAAAAGAGAGGAAATCACGTAAAAATTAAGAATAGATACTAAGAAGATATACTGCACAAGAACCCCTAATCTCCGTTTGGTTTACGGAAGAAGTAGGGCAATGGCACTACACCAATGAACTGTGAAAGAGACACTGGGTTGCATGTGTGTTTAGCTTGTTGTCCCTCGTGAGTGGCGTGCAATTCCAACGCCCACGTTAAAATAATACCATGGACTTGTCGTATTACCACTCCACGTCCTCATACGAGACGAGAAGAGTCAAATTGTAATATGTTTTCGAGCACTACCTTCTCCAGCGGGAAGTAAACACAAAATCCGAAGGAAATGCTCCAGTTTCACTTTGGAAACAAACATAAAATCACTCAAAAGTTTATTCTCGTTTTAAAAAAGTCCAAATCGGAATAGTTGGTTTTTAATATCCTCCGCGTGAGAGTCGTTCGTCCATCGGAACTCGAAGTGCGACCGACTCTTAGTAGGGAGCGCAACGTGTCCCCCTGGAGAGGGCGAGAGACAGGCCACAGCGCGTGGGACGGAAATTAAAAAGTTCGGCCAAGTCGTCGCTTCCGACGTGAGGTCGCGGTCGATGAGACCATCCACACACCCCCCTCATACAGGGCTTCATTCCTTCATATGGAGGGAAAAAAAACTTTCCAAAAGAACGTTCACATTTGTTTTAATGCTCTGTACTTTTCTCAGCATCCTTTGATTTTAAATCAATGATTTTTTATTTTCCCAGTTTTCTTTTAAAAAATTTGTACATGATATTTCTGCTCTACGGGAATTAATAAACACGCTCAAAACTGATCAGGTATACCTGGATGATATTAATTATTTTAGACTTTTAAAACTTATAATCACCAACTCTTAAAATACATGAAGATGGAATAAATATGAAAATATTGGATAAAATTACAAAGGAGTTTTGTGAATTTGTTTTTACAAGTTTATCATTCACAAGGTACACATAAATTAGACGTACGACACAGCACTAATTGCAAACTATGCAGATTCATTTCATATTGAAATTCTTTATTTTTTGTCAGAGATTTGTACCATTGAGTAGACCAACAAACTAAAACTTTATCGGCGTTCTAAAATTATGCTTCGTAGCAAAACCCCTTTCCTTTCCCCTGGATACTGAACCTTCGCAAATTGAAAATAAAAGTCTCGAAAATGAAAATGTATTTCTATCTTTTCATGTCTTCTAGCGAGGTTTAGGCAACGAGAACTGCTCTTCCATCTAACCATGCTTCGAGTGCAGGAATTGGGAAGGAGAAGTATTAGTTGCAGTGGAACCAACATAAGTCTGGTCTGCGTGAGAAAATCAGTTTGCTATTGCAAATCACAGTTTGAATCATGGTTTCAACCTTTCGCAGCATGTCCGATCAAATAAATAATCCGTAAAAATTACTCGTAGATTCCAAAAAAGGTGTAGTCTGAATTACGCATATTTGAAAGTAACTAATTAGAGAAGTTCAAACAAAAGAGAATGTAAAGTCCAACTTCCAGTATTTTCTAAATTAATTCTCTGTTATTTCGTCTCATATAGGCACAAATAACTTTGCCTCGGGACAATTTACAACAAAAATTAAGTTGAGTAAAGAAATAATATACCTCATGGGGACCCACTTCGAGTTTTTCTTTTACAGAGAGATTCGTATTTCGCCCACCGTGTGAGGGGGAACGCTCGTTATCGTTGCAACTCCCAAAGACTCGCAGATGCGCATATATACCCTCGCGCATAGGAAGTGGACATTCAGCGCACACGAAGTCCACATTAAGTCAAGTCTTTCAAAATTCTATACCACACGTCTTTTCTATTTAATTGGAAAACTACGCAAACAGTGAAAAAATGCTTTTTTTTCAACACTTGACGAGGTGGGTTCACCACCTCGGGTTTTCTAACAAGCTAAGATGTTTGACAGACCTCTCTTCCGTTTATATCGCAACGTGAAGAAGGAGTCTAGAATATCCAGAACGTGCGGGTTCACATTTGGTCTGGACTCACTACTACTTTCATACATGTAACTCTTGCTTGCCGTTGAAAACAAAATAGTTTCAAAAGATAATTGAATTTTCCAGTTCAGAAATGACAACGTATGTTAGATTTCTTTTTCATCACAAAATACTTCTATTCTGTGAATCATAATAAAATGGCAAGTACTTCATTCTGTTAGTCATTTTTACGGCTTTTAATGCCCGCCAACTGTAATAAAATTAGATCACCGTATAACTTTTGACTCAAAGGTTTGCACAATCACAGTTGCATTTATACCCGACACTTGATTCCACCTTAAACGGAAAATTTCCCCCATATTGCTCCATAAGACAAAAAAATGTATTACGAATAACCTTGTAGTTGATGAGATACTCAAGCTGGGTACCCCACCCTGGCGGGGGTGAATACCCGAACATCGTCTGGAATGAAACTCACAAAAGAGCGAAGTGAGTCAATAAAACAAAATGAAAAAATTAACAATATAATGACATGTAATAAATAAATATTCATTTAACATTAATAATTCATTTTTCACCAAATTATTTTTATTTCAGCTCTGGTTAATTTACTTAATTTATAATTATTACTTATTGATTTCAAAAAATTAAGTTCGCTGAGAATTAGCACATGTAAATAAAAAAAGTAAAAAAAAAAATGGCATCCTAATCTTGAGTGCTTGACCCTGATAGTTTCATAAAAATCCTAGAGAAAAATTCCAGAAAAATACATTCGTTGAATTTCGTATAGGACAGCGCTGTCTAACTGGTGACCCTTCGAAACTCGTATCCGACAGTAGTACATTTTACATCAAAAGTAGGGAGGGCACAACTTTGCTGTCAGAATTAATATTTGACGTGGCATGTCCGTTGAGAGAAAATAGAAACTTGTGTTCGGAATTACCCCACGACACATTACAATTTGATAACATTTTATTATTCTACTGAACACTGGAAATACTTTAAAAAAATAAAGAAATACACTATCTAATTTTTCCAGCTTGAAATAATATAAATTTGTTGATGATAATCAAAATATCGTGTTACTAAAAAGTGACCCATTTGTTTCATTCGTAAGACAACCCCATCCGGTGCCGGTCCGATCGATCGAAAATGTATAGAAAATTATAATTGGATAATGGTGGTGTAATCGCTTTTAACCTAAATTAGAAAGAAACATTTAGTGAACCGACACACACACACACACCTCCAGAGAAGGCCGAAAGTCTTAAACTATTCCACAACAGGCCCCGAGGGTGCCCAAGAGTAGAGCTCCGCAATTTCTTGACCTAGGCATTAGGAAGAGGAGACGTGGCCAGCATTTCCGACCGGTTTGATCCCTGGATGGACCTTTTACCCATTTTACACAGACTGAGTAGGAGTCATTCTAGATGTTGATGAAAAAACCCACCCCGGATCAAAAAAACCACCCCGGATGAAAAAAACCACCCCGGCCCTCGAATCCCGGCCATCCAGCCAGCAATTCAGCTCTCTACCCACTGAGCCACGCTGACTCCGTTCGAAAGCCGCTTTGGCAAAATAAATATTTTTCGGCTGACTATAACTTTCTTTCTAATTTAAGCATAGAAAATTGTACTAAGATAAGTAGAACAGCGCTGCTATGAGATATATGAAGACACAGTTTCGCACGAGTATCAAGAATGATTCCACGCCGAGTTCAGCAGTTCGCGAGAGGTCCACGCATCTCGTCGGGACCGCCTCTCCTCCCATCGGCTTTGTACAGGCGCTTGCGCAGTGTGGCAGTTGGAGCCGTCCGTGAGTGGGAGCAGTAAGCGCTTTGTGGAGTGGAACGGTGTACGCGCTGCAAATTGGTCGCTGGAGATCGGCAACGCACTCATCCAAAGCCCGCGTTGCAGCAGAAGCAACACAAGGCGCTTTGTGTGGACGGAGCAAGCAAGACACGCTTCGTTAATGAAGTCTCTCTCACACAAACAAATACTACGACTAGCACCCGTGTTAAGAAGCATGAGCGATATGGAAAAAAACTCATTCAAAAAAAGAAAACTTATCTCGAAGTTATTTCATTTCAAAATAATATTCAAGAATATTACCATTAATTTTTTCTAATCATGAAAAATATTTTAGTTAATTTCTAATCAAAATAGTTAACGAACGTAAAAAATAAAAAAAATATCACGATCAACATATTGGGAAGCAATAAATTAGGACTCTTAATTTTCCACTTAATTTCGAGGTTTCCTCGAGAAGATAGAAGATTAACTGAAATACGCGTGATTTATGAACTTCGTCTCAGACAAGGAACACAACTCTAATTAACGCAAAGAAATACTTATGTTAAGCCATTCAATGAAAGTATAATATTCCTCGAGGCGCCATATTGGAGTCCAGTCGGAATTTCGAATATTTTATGGATGATTACTCATTACGAGACAATATTTAGTGAGAATTACGCACATTGAAATTTAAAAGAAAGTTTGTGGTTTCGATACATTTTCAGTGAGAGATTTTATTTACCTACGATTTCAAAATGTCGGGATGTTGATGCCATTCAAATTGCAAGTACTGTACAGGTTTTTTATTTTCCTCGATTTTTCTCCTTTTGTCTCGTCCCCCACGACCCGTGGCGCGGTGCCTAGCGTACACACTTCCTACCTACACGACTGGATCAAACAGTGTCTGATCCACGTTAGAATCTTCGCAAAGCGGCAGGTTTTCTCGGGGTACTACCGTTTCTCCTAACTTTCCACCAAAACATTCACTCACCATCATTAGCCCTAATGTCATTCATGTATGACCCACCTCGGGGAGGTGCGTCAAGGAGGCCATCCGGCAATTATAATTGGTAATTTTCCTGCCAAAATCAAAAGAGGTATCATATAATCCTCCATCTCCGACCCCTTCAAGACAAGGAGCGAAGGAAAAAATTAGTATCGATGTACTAATTTGTAGCGAGGTTGCAGAACAAGACGCGAAGAGAAATGACCATTCATGACGTTTAAATGAATAATATCTAGTAAATTTGCATTGCATGAACGCGGTGTGACGATTACGGCCTGAGGTCAGCAGATGAAATAACAAATATCGCTGTTATTGAAACCAAATTTTATTCAATTAATTTTAATACCTTCATAAAAATTATTTTGTTGATGTTTTCTAAAAATATATTTTAATTTTAACCTTATAATGCCCCAAAAACGTAGTTGAACAAAGTTATCTTCAAATAAGCTTTCCTCGCGATGGACGTTTTGTAAAACTTCGAAAATAGCTGCAAGTCCAAATTCCTAAGATACTCAATTTGTATTCATTTATAAACGGATTCTATGCGGATATTCATTCATTATCGCGAAACTATTCACCCTATTGTTCCGTCGTAAACTAGTAATTGTTCCTCTAAATACGTTACTTGATTAGGACCTGTAATATGCCAAGTAGTCCTGAAATTGATGTGGTATTAATATTCAAGTTATGTGTAATGAATTGATGTAATCAATTTTTGTAATAAAAATTCTTCATTTATTCATCCATCAATATTCATACAGACAATTCTGTAAAAATATTATGACAATAAAATATAAGATAACAATCAAATATGGTTCTGATTATTAACTTGCAAAGTACGAATTTCGTCGAAAAACACTATTTTCTTGTTACTATCATAACAAATCATTCATCAATGTTGGTCAATGTAGAATTAGAAAGAGCTGAATTTCGGTAGTTTTTCACGAGGGTCTCCTGGGTTAGTTTCGATTCAAGCGCAAGTTCTGGCATCTGTAATTTTGACGATGCTCGTACAACTCCTTTATTCTGCACTAGCTGGATTCTCTCTCAAAAGACGTCTCGTTCGTTTCAAAGCTCTTGGCATTTCGCGACCCTCCCAGCAGCTTCGTTGAACTCTCGAAAGGAACGTCCTCCATCTCCGTCCGCTATTACCACTAACTACCTTCTGCTTTGTCCATCTCTATGCAGTAATCCTCTTAAGAGGAGCGAGCACACTAATAGGCTCTCATAATACACAGCGGCGGCGGAGGGCGATGTGAAGCCCTAAGATGCGCAGCATCTCTCGACTCTTGTATTAATTGCTAGGGAATAAGAGGAAATATTCTCTTCACTGATCAGATACACAAATCGAAATAGGGTTTAAATTTCACATTCATCTCACACGAAAAGTATTCAACAATTTTAACCCTGTACGACAAGAGAATGATGCCCATACACGGGGGGGGGGGGGATGAAGCTCAAGTAATTTAAGAAAAACCAGTATAAAATTGTTGAATTGTTTAGAAACGATTTTTGACAGATGAATCCTTATTAACTTAAGTACTGTACACCCGTTAAAAAGTTAACATTAATCTAACATTAACAAGCGATTCAAGGGAATAAGAAAACGAATTACTTCACACACAAGGTTCGCAAGACGTAATCAGCCATTAATATACCAGAAATATTTTCAAAATAGTCCTCGCAACTTGTCTGAAGCGAAATTTAAAAAGATGGATAATTCTACCATAGTTTCTGAACCCTGAAATAATATCTTAATGAAATAAACAAATTTAGAAACTATACGATACTACTTATTTCTTAAGCAACTATAATACCTGACAACTTTTGTATATAAACCGATTTTTCGGTAAGAGATTGGAAAATAATGACAGAAAGAAAATAATTTCCAGCATCATAGAATTTATCAGTAGAAATTCTTGCCCACGTGTAATAGTAAGTACATATCTTACAATAGGCCACAATAAATACTCTTGACATTCTGAAGTACAGTAATCCTATGCTAATCCTGTGCACCTTGTGAACTGATGAATACAATAGAGTAGAATGTTGCGAGATGGTTGTAGTGGTGGTTGGTAGTAAGGAGGTTCTATTATGTGACAGTAAGCCCTGAAGATGACTTAATAAGAAATCGAAACATTGGCGATCTAAGTAGGATGTACGTTGTAACTCAAGATATGATATACTCATCATAGAACTTATTTTTAATTATATTATTATTATACCGAATTGGAGATCAGGTGGTGTTGGGTGCTACCTTAGGTGTTTATGGGATGGCTCGGTGCACAGGAAAGAACATCATAATTCGTCGATCAGATGTTATGTCAATCATTTTCTTAGTGCAATGCTAATAATTCTCTTTTCATCCGTTGTGTAGCGATAATCGTCGCTTTCTGTTTGTAACACACATGCCTATTACTAGCGCCCACATATCCACGTTCTCAAGGAAATGGTTTGTCGCGGTTCATATTCACCTTTGCAATCTCAACTTGATGCAGATTATACGAAAGAGGTACATATATTTATAATAGGACTGGTTATGTTACGTTTACCAATGAGAACGTATTATTAATTACTTTAAAGTGACAGTTCACGTTAAATCCATTTGTCATTCGCCATCGATAGAACGGGACAAAATACATACATGTCATTACAACGAAATTCTCTAGTTCGAAAAGTCGTGATAATATAAGTCCGAACTATATAACCGAATCGTAGACGTTGAAATCGTTGCTCCATTAGAGAAAACTATTATTGTTGTTAAAAATGAATAGCAACGGTGGGAAGCTACTAGTCTCTTACACTGACGAAATTGCAAATGAACCGATGATATTTCTGCCACTTTAGATATCAATTTTAATAGACAATGCGTGATGTTGACAAGCTTTTCTATAGCAATAATATGTATTATCATAAATGCAGTAATAACATATGTTCTCATGTTAACATACTGATATCATGCATTATCCATTACCATCGATCTGCTTAGGTCAGACATCATGTAACAACAATAAATTTCAATAACCAGCTACTCTGACAACGGAGTTTCCCCAGTGTATCCTGAAAAGTCTTCTAAAAATTCATAAGTTAATGAAATATTTTTTACACTTGTATGTAGGACTATTAACATTTTTTTCTACAAACATAACCCCTTCCATTATAAAAAAAATAAGACTATTTCAACATATTAAATTTAACAATAAAGGCAACCACGGATTTTGATCCATCATTTCAATTTTTTTATTATTATATTCCAAAAAAGGCAAACATTGTGGGTGAAAGAATTGAATGGTTAATTTTTTATGGGCAAAACGCCTGTATCTCTCCAAAAAAAGGCTGTTCTGCGTACAAACAGCCATGTGACCATGTGGACAACTCACATCCACAATTCCTATGCAAAGGATGAACGCGATATTTTTTCAGTAACTACATTCACAGTGATATTTCGGCATATAGAAGCGACACTTTACGGGCAAGAGAATGTGAATAAAAATTCATTTTTCAACTTAAGTGTTACCATCATTTTACTGAGCGGGAGAGATTTCGAAAACCACATGTCGGGGATGTTTTCAGTTACGGTTTTCCCTTGGTTTTTCCAGACAAATGTCGGTTTGGTGCATTCAGACTCCTCGACAATCCAACACCTCTCCTTCCTAATAATTTTGTCCTGCAAACTGTACTTCCGTGGAAGTTGTGGCAAAACGTTATGCCCAGTGCAATATCTCATGGTTTTAAGTAATAAATGTACCATTCCGTAACTTTTTTCTATGCATGAATCATGTCATCTTCTACACGTTGTAATTAAATATTGCCTTCTATCAAACCACACGTTTGGAAAAGGAAAGAAAGGGAAGGAACTGCTACATTGTTTTCCAATTATCAACACGTAGGCATCTGCCCCAAGGGCAAAAACAATCTTCTCGTGAAGCTAACACCAGAAGGGCTACATACAGCAGGTTCTCAGCAAACATCGCGGAAAATACTCACGTATTTATGAAATACGTTATACTCCACCACATTCGAACAGAAACATATGTAAATCATATTCCTAAAACCACTATAGATACCGCAGGGATATCTTGTTTCTACAACATATTCAGAACTGGAAAATACAGACCGCCAGAAATTAGTAACCCAATGAGTGATTCACGTACTCTATAAAGAGATTACTGTCAAAGCATCAAAGGAAAAGAAACGGAAAAAGATAATTTGTAGAGTGTTTCGGAGTTTTCTGAAGTCCAGAAATGGGGTGTTACGAAAGAACTACACACTTTGAATGACTTCCGTTTGATTGATACGTGAAATTATAATCCCTAGCTAGTCTCTTCATGAACACGCGTGAGAGCCTTACCTTGTTCTTATTGCGGCGTCGGTCGCGTAAGGTGACAGTCGCGGTGGGGGGTGTGGAGACCTTCGGCGGCGGCGGCGGTGGCGGGGACGTCGGTGGCGCAGGAGGCAGCACCGCAGGGGGTGACGGTGGCGGCACCGGGGACGTCACCATGGGGACTATCATAGGCTGCTGTTGAGTCACCGGCTCGCTGAACGTCACCTTCACCTTGGCCTTGGAGCGGTGGGTGACCGTCACCAGGTCTGGAGGGTGATCCGGAAGCGGCGGTGCGGGTGGTGACGGTTCACGCCACCATAGAGCAGTCTTCCCTTCGGAAGGATCCTTGTAGTTCTCTTCCGATTCAGACTCCGGGAACTCCTCGTGCTCCGGCACGATGTATAAGCGGATACGATACATGACTACAATTTCCTTCTCTCTATATGGCACCTCGTGTCATCCACTCAAAGCCTTTCTTCCTAAAAAAGTATTCACCGTTCAAGCGGTATCGCAAACGCTACAGCTTGTCCCGATCGAACACCCGGTCTTTCCACTTTTCACTTCCGTAGTCACGTCTTCGTTGCCTGGGCAGGGCAAGTACACCGATACAAAACAATGGGCAGAGCAAGAGCGAGTGCGTGCAACGGTGAAGGCCGGTCCTCAGCGGCGCAACTGTATCTCTACTCCTCGCACGCGTCACACTTCGTACGCACTTACTTCATTTATTAGTTTCAAACGTTTACCACCCACTCACACGTCGCACGTGAATTCGTAATTGTCACAGCGAATGTCACGAACCACGAAAGGCAGTTGATCACAAATATATCTTAAAATATCTATAAATAACAATTCAGATATATTTCATCTCACATCAATTACAGCAGACACCCATCAAGAAGAAAGAACTCCATATCGCAACGCACGATCGTAAGAGAGAATCCGCAGACACCTGCTGTTACAGCTCCCGCCGTAAGAAGCAGCGCTCTCCGCGCCTTCACCCGGCACACTGACGGCGCTCTCCCTCCGCGGCGCCGCGCTTGACCCCCTCCCTGCCGCCCAAGCGCCCCACCAAGCGCCCTGCGGCGTCGAGTCCCTTCACGAGGATCGCACACGAAGGAAGAATTTCCAACACAAGAACCATCTCACCAAGGACCAGAAACGGTTTATCCTCTACTCTTTTTTTTCATTACAGTAGGACCTCGAATAATTGTGCCTGGATTAACCATGTTCACGATTAACCGTGGTGCTCACTCTTTCGCCGAAAAAAATTCCAACTACATATATAAATCCAATCATTTCCACAGTTGTTCATAGGTTCCTAGACTTCCATGATGTAATGAATTTGAGAAAAAACAGAACTGATAAACCCCATAACCCGGATAAACGAAGTTCTATTGTATTCCACCCATTTCTCGCCTGTCTAGCCACTACCAGGGTCCTTCATTCCTCTACTTTTATTAATTCATTTTCCATTTCTTTAATTTGCTCTTTCCTATTATTTAATATTCTTCCTCCTCCTAATCACTTGATCATTTATGTTTCCATTTGTATAGCCATAATAATCTTTTGTAAATCCACGAAGAGGTTTGGCGCACCTACCACTTAACTTATTTGTCTCTTTTATGTATTTCTCTTAGCATACACTTTGCTAATTCCTCGAAATCATTAGTCTCTTCCCTTGTTTACATAATCTGTCCGCGCTTGAGTTACTTATCCTCTTTCATTCACCTTTTTTAACCAGCTTGCTTGTCCCGCAATCATATGCTCTATATAACCTATTCCTCTTCCACACTCCTATCATTTTCTCTTCTTCCAATAACTCTTCATATTCCCATATGCTGTTAATACTTGAAGCAGCTCATTATCACGTAATGTAGATGTGTGAATGTTATGGAGAAGAAAGGGCGAGGGAGATGAAGAGTAATGAATAAATAACGCAGATATCACATGTCATGACACCTGCGTTAATTATCCATTACTCCACATAGAAAAGAGAATAAGAAAGATATGAGGTATTTTGTACATTTGTAGAAGAAATATATGACATCAAAGAAGCAATGAAATGGAAGGAAGTGGAGTACGCCCACCAACGCGGGATTTTCACCAAGAATCAGGAGGTAGAGAAGCGCACAGATCGATGCTAGAGGATACCACCAAAAGAAGAGTACCAATATAACACAGACTGATGACTGTGATGTGATTGACATGTAATGCCCTTTGACGCTAGCACGAATTAAAATAAATAAATGAAAAAAAGCTCAAGGTGGGGTCTAGATGATCTGGTCCTCGTATTTCCTTAACAAGTTGTTCTGAAAAATAAAAATTTACCGTAGTTTAATTTAACTAAAGGATTGTTGATTTAATGCGTGTAACAATGATTGAGTTGGCAACGAGTTATATTAATAACATTTTTAACAAAAATAAAACATATTCTATTATAAGAAGTTTTTCTATTTGCAGCCGAGATCCTCCACTCCTTTTGCAAAAACTAAGACCCTGATGCCACTTACACTAATGATTTCCCTACACTCACCACAAAAGTCTTTGAACTAAAGAGCTTAAGGGCCAATCTGCAAAATATTTTTAAATCATTTATTAGATTCATAGCTATGCATTTACGAGACATTTATTAGACAGACTGACTTTCAATAGCAGCTGTGAGATGTGTGATGATGCATTTGACTAACAATTTATGTCCACTTTGGTTCAAACACTGATACTTCTGACACCACAATAAACTTCAGTACTCATTAGTCCGGAGATCCCTGGCTTAAACAAAGCACTAACGTAAAGGGAAAGAATTATGGAATGACGTAAACAAAAGTTAATGCATTTACGAAAATCTGCATAGAAATTCTCCAGTGTCTGAATCAGCGAACGTAAGTTCGAAACTACGGGAACTGTCAAAGTCCCAAAATCTGTAAACGTCACGAGTGAAAACAATAGAGATGTGACGAGGTGAACAAGGTTGTGTGAATGCGGGTAGTGCGATACGAGCATTCACCTTGAACACACTTATAGCATTATATGCAGGACATTCGAGATCACACGATGCGCTGACGGCCTTCTATTTAAATTCATTAGAAACATTTTCACCCGCAGTCAGTAATTTTCTTCCTGTAATCTAAAGGTTCCCACTTATAATCTAAAGGTATTTATAACACTTGGCTCATAATAGTGCATGGGTAAAGTTTGTGAGTTGGATACATGAATCAACATTGCACCGAACATTCTAGACAAACTTCTTGTCAAATTAGTTTGATAACTTTGATCGTGCGTACTGGATGATAGATTTCGAAGTGTAATTCGAAATATTTGATATGTTGCTTTAATTGATAGATTTACTTTCAAGAAATCAGATTAGCTACCCACGAAATTCAAATATCAAAATGTTGGTGAGAGTTAATTTTCAAGCATGCCGCAAATAATACAGAAGAAAGAAAAAAGATCTAAAATATTGAAAAACAAATAGGCAAAAACAGAAGAAATTCAACCTACTGATTGAAACCAATAACACTATGCTCTGTAATCATACTTCAAATAATCATTATAAATCAGGTTTGGCTGTAATTAGCGTACTCATAGTACTTGAATTTTTGTCAAACGGCAGTGTTTCAAAAACCTGTATTTCCCAGTACTAGTTTTCTATTTTTTAATTTGATTCAAATTTAATATCGTTAGTCTACAGCAATCGCGATTTATCTCTGTTAATATTTTTTCCATCCTCTTCATTTATTTTTCTAACATTTGTTTATTTATTTCAGTATTTTGACGATATCAAGCGATAGTTACGCTGTAATGCAGCGGAAAATGCTTTTTTACAGTGTAACCTTCACCTACGTATTCGTCTTATTTTGATGTAGTTGATAATACCTCACCACTACCCAATATAATACGATTTTACCTTTCAAGTTCGAATTACAAACAAACCGCAAAATGTTGAAATACGAGAGATAATTGGGATGAGTTTTCCTAAACAGATTGTGACCACTCTTCAAGCGTCCCCAACATGCTTCGAAGTATTATGATAGTAATTTTCATTGTCTGAATATGTCTGTTTCTAGAAGTTATTGAAAAAAATCTTGATACTTCAGGGGAAGAAGAAGCTACTAACAAGATGGAATTAAACGAGATAAATTAAGAATTAAGTACTGACCACAAAAAATATTTAAACAACATTTCAATTCATGTATCCATTGAAATTCATTTTTATTATCGTTAGTTCCTATTATTTCTGTTCATTCTTATTGACCGTATTAATTTTTGTCCTATTATTGGTTACTTTATTTCAGCGTATTATCGATGCTGCTGCAATGTTGCTGAAAATTTTTTGAAAGTAAAAAACCATAGATACCCTACCAAACAACTATTTGTTTCAGAATACTTGAGAAAATGAACTCTCTCTTATAAATCGCCACTATTCAGGCAGTATGATTGATTTTGTTTGCGAAATTCTTGCTTTGAGCCGTAGCACCAGCGTATTAACAAATTAATTGAATAGAAACTCACAATATTTTATGCAATAGTTTGAAGCAAATAGCTTCTTTCGGCTGATTTGTATGTTTGTGAACTTGAAATTACATTCACAAGTATTTAAGAACGATTTCTCATCTACTAACAAACAGGAGGAAGAGTTAGTATTCTAACAGAACCAATACTGGCTTATCTTTAATTCCTTGATAATTGAATAATCGTATTGACATTGACAACTCATATAGTCGTTTCTAATGGTGGAATTAAAACCCATTCTTTTCGTAGAACTGGCAACGCAAATAATTAATGCTCATAAATCATCCTGAAAGCATCAAGTTTTGGGTTCTACGTGTAAGACGTATTCTCGAAGTCAATTAACTTTCCTCAGAGAAGATGGAAACTAAGAAAGAAAACATTAATGAGAATGGACTGTCTTCATAAGTTTATTATAAAGTAGTAAAAGTATATTAGTTTACTGTCCTCAAAGTGGTCATAGGCAGGTTAGTAACTGCTTTCTTGACAATAAATTATTTATTTATTTGTTTCAAATCTGACTTTGTTGGCACATGACTTGTACACAGGGTAGCCAACGCTTTTACTTCGCCATCGTCCACGTGTACCTCGCGTTATGTTGGCAGTACTCTGTAAAATTAAATATATCGCCAACATCGACCATCAACTCAGTTCACTTGCTCTCGTGGAGTTTTTCTACATCGAGCGTTTAGAACGAATATTATCATGTGTCTTAACTTGTGTTATTAACTTCCATTTTTACAGCAAATAGTCGCTTTTGTGGCTACTATAAATATTTTAAACATATTACTGAAAAACGTAGAAGTTGGCAATTCGTGTTAGGCAGCCATGTAGCATTATTTTTGGTAAAGTGACATGATTGAGTATAGGTGACTTCATAAAACTTTTGATTGCCGACGAAGCCATCAAGGTTTGCACTACAATATTAAAAACCACTCTTCCCGACAATAGATACAAAACTAAAACAAATAGAATACTCTTTGTCATTCCATACATTCAATCGAATCATTTAATGTAATTTTCATCCTTCGGTGTGTCAAATTATTTTTTTAACCTTAATGGCGGCTCTTTGACTTCCACCGTTTTGATATTTATTTTTCTAATACTTTGCATCGAAGTCGGAAGTACTGAGAAGATCCGATAACGTGACCAACAAGTTTCCGAACATTTTCGTACGCGGTACTTGCTTAAAAAGTATACTGTACTCGTATGGTATCTACGGTGATATCAACAGAATATAAAGAAGAAAAAGATAAAAATATAAATAATTCCGAGAAAATCTCGTTTTCCAAACTCTGATGGTGCCAAGTGAATCAATTCTGAATTTTCCCTGAACCAAGATCACATACCACTTATGCCTTAAAATACAATAACGTCATGCAACATACGAAGATTGTTCTCAGATGAATGAACTCATCTGACTATGGCCGTTACAACGAAAATAAAAGACTCATTGTACCCTTGATTGCGGCAACATTTTTGCATTTGCCAAATAATATTTACAAATGTTCGCTTTCATAATAGGAATTGCAAATTTGTTATATTTGCATACAAAACCGGAGCAAATTCTCTGAAACTGATAACATGTATAAAACCGCTACATAAAAAAATACGGAGTAACAAAGTACACAAATGTTAAATTTCACAGCCACTGCGTAAAATACGAGGTTGCGTAGGTCTCGAGTTTTTTTTATCATACGGCAATTATGAACAATATTCAGTTCCCCTAAAAATTTAATGCATATATAAGTACGATCTACGCCATCCGTAATGCTGGTAGGCAAATTGAAGAGAGAATAAAATTGGAAATGTATGATCCTAGCCAGAAATCGTATTAGCATGCAGCACGTGTAGAGTGATATTTCTTGCTTAGAACTTAACTAGTATACTTACAATTTATAAGAAGAATAGAAAAATATTAATAAACCACTATAAATAAGAGGCTAAAACTCAGAACGAATTTGGTGTACTTTAATTTATTTTCTTCGCAGAACATCTAAAACAACTTTAGGTACAAATTTGTTTTATGCTTTTTTACATCGGAGTAATAAAATTATTAATGTGTTACACACGCCTGCCTTACAATTGTGGGAATATAAAAGTTTTGTATCTTCCTCTCACGGGCTCGAGATTTTTAAAATTTAATTCAATTTGTGAACACTGCTTTGTGATCAGTATCATCTAGTATCAGTTATACTGACCAAACTGGCTATTGTCTGGTCACAAAACTCGAACAAACGAAAATAAAGGAAATTTCAAGATCCGGTCTTTAATAGTCTATCTGCGTCTACGTGTCAGTCAGGACAAAGCAATTGAGTACAGATTAATGTAGTTCGAGAAATATTTAATTTATGGCTACGTACATAATTTATGAACATCAGTGGATTTCAAACTACCTCTTTGTACAATATCTTAAAAATCTACTTAGTATTTTAGCATTTTCACATTTACATATTAGTAACACATTTATATATTATAGACTCTCCATTAGCTCATATATTATAGAAGGGTCGAGTCTATGGCTAGGTCAGTCCCTATTGACTACTTGATTGAAAAAGGATTTTATTAATATGTAATTCACATATATTCTGGTATTTTTGAAAACTGAGTAAAATATAACGAAAAATAAATAGCCTGACTTGAACGGCATCGGAGCTATCTTTCTTCGAATTAAGAAAGGAATGGTGTACGCCAAACTGAAAAATTTGAGATATCGATCACTCACTAGGTCCAGATGACTATCTGATTCCGATGCCCATTTCACACACATCTACTGAAGAAGGCATTACTTCACCTCCTAAAGACAGAGAAATCCCTCCTTCCCTATCCCCTTGATGCTGCGTCCAACATGGAAGGCGTGTATCTTCCCTCGCCTCAAGCAGACAGGCAGTAATTCTCTGCTGAAGAATTTATGTTCCCAAGGAGACGGAATAGCGACCCTCCCTCACGATGAGGGTGAGGACGCAGAAGGCGAGGTCACATGATCCCCCCTCTCCCCTTACTCCGAAGGGGTTAGGGAACTGACCAGGGGCGGTAGCAGCAATGCAAATGAGATACCAAAGCACACGTTAATTTGGCATCGTGCTTTTGCTGCAAAGGAAATTTAATTTCTTTTTTCAACATTTAAAATACTTCAAAAGCTGAACATAGCTACATATTAGTTTCTAGTACATAGAATTGAACGTTCTTAAAACGATAAGTGGCAAGATTCTTATATGAGGAGATCGACACTGTTTTGATTGTTTGTTTGTGTGTACTCACTGTGTTGGGACACAAGGCTGCAACATTCTCTGAAGTATAAACTTACCTGAAACAGAAGAAAACTACAATATAAAATCGACTAAACTAAAATTGTCTATTATTGAATATATCATACAATGTTATATAAATCATATCAATACCCTTGATTAATAAAAAAAAAAGACAATAAAATTTTGGTTTCTTTACTTAAGTGCGAAGTCGTCATAGCGCTCTAAAAAACAACAAAAAATTAGGACGACCACTAAAGAAGTTGGGAAATAAAGCAGAGAAAGAGAGGGAATCAATTGAAAGACAGAGAAAGCTTTATCAAAATATTCATTCATCAATTTTAAGTACTTAGACATGAATTACTTGTAGAAAGATTTTGCGGTTAGTACGAAGGAAAATGTACTCAATGGACACTGAATTCACAGTTGAGATACCGAAGTTTGCGAGAAAAACGTATCAGTAGAACAATACAAAATTTCCTATTGTCTCAAAAGATTCATGGTTAATATGAAAAATACGACCGCTTTCTTCTTCATTCACTTCTACCAGTGAGTGACACGATAGTCATAAAATAAAACTACAATAACAAAAACACAAGTGATGGAACAGTTTTATTTGGTGATTCACTCATCGAGTTCCGTGGGGAAAGATTATAACGAAGCACGCAGATAAAGGAGAAATACGATGAATTTCCATGAGGCCACAATTATGTACTGCCGATTCAACTTAACGTTCCTTTTTTAACACTTCGGCGTAAGGACAGTGTTTTCATAAAGAAGATTTTTCTCTTTTCCTTGTTAATCAAGAATTGAAACAACTACGATACATTTAAAAAATTTGTCAATCCTGATTCATGAGTTTCACGATTGAAACAGTGAATCAACATTCATCTGTGAACATATACGACATGAAGAGGAAGATAATTAAAATTAACACCTAAACCGTCTCCAACATTTCGATATTATTTTTCAGGGTCTGTATTAAATTGTCCTTTCTCAGTGACTTTCTCCCTCATTATCATAAAACATAGATGCAAATAAATACATTCTCAATCTCCTAATTTCTCTACTCAGAAAATCCAAGCAAATACTGCGAATTAGCTCAGTCAGTCAAACCAACCAAATTTCGTCTTCTCAGGTTCGTGATATTTCAAGTATCTATTCATACTAAAGAAAATCTGGGAGGCAAATGGACAAACTAAGTTTTTTTTCTTACAAACGAGGAAAATTTATTTTATAATTATTTAGTTTCGAACAAAATACGAGAGATCAAAATTTCATCGGGTTGTCAATATTACTGCACCACACGTTAATTCTTATTTGCCTATCCATTCACAAAAATAATTTTAGACGTACTGCGAATATACGCCGTAACCACAGAAGCGAGTTAGCTACATTGTAATTAAAATTGAAATATGCGTTATTCTATCGAAGCTTAACGTAACTCTTCTCCTTCAACTCAGAAAACAACCATCATCACAGCTACGTCA
This sequence comes from Laupala kohalensis, assembly GCA_002313205.1. Classification (NCBI taxonomy): domain Eukaryota; kingdom Metazoa; phylum Arthropoda; class Insecta; order Orthoptera; family Trigonidiidae; genus Laupala; species Laupala kohalensis. The sequence goes on along the minus strand of NNCF01135257.1, from coordinate 238,651 downwards.
GCGATCCGTAAGGTCATGACGTCACGATTGCGTTACATCATAGCAGTTTCGGTGAGTTCCTGTCAGTTCGTAAACGATAATCGCGATGCAGACGAAAGATTCTGTAGTCCCTCAATCCTCTGAGACCCAAAGCACCACCACAACACCGCCTCAGAGAAGAGGAGGCTGCGGGGTCAGAAACGGAGAAAGCGCTCAGTTCAACACAAAAGGTTAATTCAAAATTATGAAGCGACGACATGGGAAAAGAAGAGCTGTAACTCAAATTGATATCTCTCGTTCCATTGACTCAAATGCCTAATGTTTTATATTTTGTAGTATAAATAATAAGAAAACAAGTAAAAAAAAAATGAATCAATAAAATTAATCTTTAGTTAATACCAATTCAGTGTTTGTTTAGGAGCGTGGAGCTACATTATTCTTGAAAATCAATCAGAAGACGTTTTACTCGGTTAATGTTCTCATGGCAAACACACCATTGTCAAGTTGTGCTACAATACGATCAATTCACTCATTTTCTTTTCTAAGTCTGAATGATCAAATATATTAAGTATAGAAATGATTACCCTGAATAGCTTCATTAAAAGGATAGAAGTGAACTGGCGTCGCAAATCATGCAGGTCGGTGAATTTATCAGATTAGGAGCCATACATTTCGATCGTGTTCACCCATCTATTGGCTGCTATTGTTGGCCTTTGTTTATTACATTCTGTGATTCTGTGTGCGTTGCTATACGTAGCACTCTTGCGAATTTGCAGTAGCACTGTTGTTGTAGATATGCCGCGAATTTTTGTTTGCTGTGTTCCGGGGTGCTTCAGTGCATTTGGCGGTAACCCGGACATTTTTTTAATGAGATTTCCTTCCCCACCAGAAAGGTAAATAATTCTTGTTGACTTAGCGCCACTGCCCGCGTGGGCAGACGTGCTTAGCTCAGTCGCTTTGCTGCGATTATTGTTGCTCATTTATTTATAAATATATTTGTTACATTCTCTTGTAGGCGACAACTCTGGTTAAAATGTCTTGACCTGACTGGTGTGCGGGTCGCACGAAGAATGAGAGTGTGCTCCGCATATTTTACCCCGGACGACTTCCATGGTATGTAAAATGAAAACGAATGTTACATGAAATATTGAAATTTATTATCTATAATATCTAAGTAATGAATTCTGTGTATGAAATAATGAACAGAAATATAATAATATTTTATTGATCCACATAGATCATAACAAGTGTCAAAGTACTGACAACAATAGAATAACAACACTATAATAATTTTGATACATTTTATAATTATTTTTTTTTGGTGGGGCTTTAGGGCTCGTCAACATCGATACATTTTATAATATTCATTTAACTTAGACTACGTATAAAATTAATATAAAATACTATTANTTTTTTTTTTTTTTTTTTGTGGGGCTTTAGGGTTCGTCAACATCAAAGGTCATTAGAGCCCTTAATTAATATTTATTAGGCTAGGGTTATTAGATGTCAATTGTAGGAATTCTATTATTTTACTTTTATTTTATTAATTTATGTCAAGGTCTATATTTATGCTAAAACAATGTAATTTGATGTTATATCATTTTCCGCATCATGCACCTTCTGCACCTTTCTTCTAATGATTGTCTGCTATATATTGTATGCCATACATTAGTTATTGCTTCTGAGAAATTCTTGTTTACTGAAGTAGTTTCTGTCGTAAAAATTGTTTGTTTTGAATGGGTTCAGTGTATTAATGCTTTTTAGGTTTAGTGGTAACATTATATAGCTGTATACCTTCATTATATGTGCTTTTTTGGCTAAGAGTGGATGTTATCTGTGGTAGATGGATATTTCTGACTTGTCTAGTGTCGTGAACATGAACAGTGGAATTAAATTTGTGGAGTGGTCCTTTGTCTAGTAGATCTTTTTTTACAAAGTTCAAAGTTTCAAAAATGTACATGCATGGCAGTGGAAGTATTTTCAACTTTTCAAATAATGGTTTACATGAAGAAAGTTTATTAGTGTTGGTAATTGTTTGTATTATTCTCTTCTGTAAACTAAAAGTTTGTTTTGTTTCTGGTGCTTGTTCCCAAAATATTATACCGTATTTTAGAATGGAATGGACACTGAAGTAAAATTGCGACACCTGCATTTTTGCTTCCAGTTCTGACTGATGTATGTGATCTTTTTCCAGGTTCGGGATACCTGAAGAGAAATGCAGTCCCATCAATCTCTGAGTACCTTTTTGCAAGTATACCCCATGTTTGTATACAGGATTGTATGTTTTCATTCATATGAGAATGTCCTGTAATCTTATTATGAATAAATAGAGTTAAGAGCAAGTATGTATTTTCTTTGTGTACATTTCCTGTCAACTGTGTCCTGTTTTCATTTTCTATTTCATATGTGTAGTAAAATATTTCAGTTATACATCGTGTTAACTATTCACAAATGTTAATTTTTGTAGGGAAAGTATTTTCAGCTAAATTATTGAGAAGTTATGAAGCATGAGATCGTGGGAGTGGGGGGTAAAGTACCTGGAAGGGTGGGTGGATTGTGAATGGTGGGGGAGGGGAGGGGGATCGGGAACTGCCATGCGCCCTAGTGGCCGCTATTAGAACTAGGCTCGGACTACATCGCGCCTAATAATGTTAGGAGCGCTGAAAGTTGTTAACGCAGCTTTAGTATGGTAGAGGGGAGTCTGGTTTATAGTCTGTGGAAAGAACTGAGGAGTTGCCGAGTGCGAGCGATGAGAAATTGGGCTCAGGGTTGAGTGACAGAACTTGGGGACATGAGAGTGCAAGAGTGTACATCGTGTGTTATTAAGTAATGTTCGGGTGTTTGCTATACACATTCCAATTTGTATTCATATTATAACTAATGTGAGTTTATAAGTTATATTAAATTTATACAATTCCCAGTTTTGGTAGATTTCTGGCTTTCGGATGCAAAGCCAGTGGCGGCAGCGGAGAACTACCGGACACGTAAGAAGTATTTTTAATTAGGTATTGTAAAGTATTTATTTGAAAGTCATCGGATGAAAAGTGTAGCGTTTCGTGAAAAAAATTCGGCAGAGTGGAATCTGCTCGATACTTAGGAACGCAACGGACGACGTTATAGGACGTTACATGCACTAAAATAATCCTCTCCTTCCTCATGTCCTTATGTCAAATTAGTATTTTTACATTCATTACCGTATAAGTACGTTTCATTTTATGAGCATGCAATGCCAAGATTCAAGACAAAGTATGAACGCCTTTCGTTAGGGAGTTCATTTACTAAAAACAAACATTTCATCATGCGTACAGAGCAAAAAAAACCACTGAAATTTCGCCTCTCATTTACCAATAATTATATGCAAACAAAACGATTCCCCATAAAAACATGTATTGCAACCTGGAATAGTTAACTACGGAAAAATAGACCGGGAAGGTTTCATATCCTGTTAACTTTGATATCACATTCCATATTGAAAGTTTGAAGGTTCTGTCTCACATTTAAATAATAATATATTCAAGCACTTTACATTTATTTCAGTGGCTATTTCAAAACGAATAAAGGAAAAAATGATGTGAAATCGTCGTTACCACAAAAGTATTATTTATTCAAACCCTACATTTATGGATAAAGAGATCCCTTTTTATTACGTACATACGTAGAAGTCAAAAGTGAAATAGTCTAATGACCTCATTCCACATGGTTCGATTCATGTGAATCTAATGTGTGCGTCACACGCTCTCTGTTCAACATCCTCTGCTCCAATGCGCGTGTGTGAGGAAGCATGAGGGCGTTTGTCCTCACCTCTCAATCCCACGCAAATCCTCTCTCTCTCCTGCTGACAATTTGCGCGGGGGTGGGAGGGTGTATTGATCAATGAGGATAATTGGCTATTTTGGAGTCGAGACGGGTAATTTCCAAATCAGCCACTTTGTTCCATATTCTGCGCGTTCGGGTGCCGGTGCTACAGCAACGGAAAGGTAAGTGGAAGAGGAGAGCGATAAAGAAGAGAGAGGGAAGGTTGAAAGCGTAGCATCAGAATAGGGAGGCTGTGGCAGTGGCTTCCATCACAATTACCCTAATGTGTCTCTGTCCTCGTGATGTACGTCCCCTTTGCGGCCGGCCTCACACCCTCGTTCAGTTACTCACCCTCTCACACAGCATTATGCTGCACCCATCACTCAACTACTTAAACATGCGACACGTTGGTTAATATCTTTAGTCGCCTCTTCGCGTCATGTTACCTTTGTTGGATGGCAACAAATTAACGAGGAAAAATTTGGCGAAGGGAGTTGTAATAAGGGAAACGTGATTGTGATTTAAATTAGCATTTGAATGTCATATCATATTTATTGTTCACGTACACTCTCATGGATAAAACAAATTTTGAAATTTATACGTAATTTTAGGTGAACAAATTAAGAAATAGTGGTTATATAGAGGTATAGGTGTATAGGGTACATCGTACCATGCGACTTCAACTCTAAACCAAACTTCATCAATCGTATGGGATAGCTTATCAGTCATATAGACGAGCATATGAATCGAACAGCCTGGCGAGTGGTGGCGTACCAGTCTTTCGGCAACACATCACCAGATATTCTCAAGGGGTGACAAATCTGGAGAACACAATGGCCAAGACAATAGTCGATCACTCTGAACCGAGAAAGGACACGGCAGCGCGGGCAACATGTAGCTACTAAACTAGGGGTAGCTTATAGCAATTACGGACAACAATAGTGAAAAAAAACTTTAAGTAGGTAGCGTCTCGGAGACCTCAAGAAGGCAACAACCACATTCCTTAACACATCAGTCATGTAACCAATGGTATCCAAATTACCAGATTTGCGAACCCGTGTCCGAGTAACCCTATGTCGGAGACGCTTTTTCGTGGATCTGAAGTGAACACACTGCCTATAGTATATTTTCTGACTGTGGGGGCACTTCGGTGTTGGGAACCACCTTTAGGCAAGGCGGGAACTCGTATGGTAACATACGTGCAAGGGTTTATCTCCTCTCCAACCTACAATCTATTTCAAAAATGTAAACCTCAAATTCTTATTCCCAAAATTTATTTTAATATCTCTTAAACAAATAAAAAAAAGAGGACCTCAATGCCAATATGACTAAAAACGCATCTATGGATTGGTTCGACATGATGTAGTACGCAGAACTGGGATTCAACTAAGAAGACAATTCAGTAGATTTTTCGTAGAAATAAAAAATTCAAGAACTTCACTTTTTTGTGGGGTTTTACGGCTCGCCGACATCGAGGTCATTAGAGCCCTTACGAACTTCACGATGGGCAGCTTCCACATAAATATTATTGGACTACAATCATTCTAGGAATCCAGTCAAAATACCATTAAACTACGAAAGAAAAACGTACTACATTCATCGTGGGTTTTTTACTAACACACCAATATGTTTTATTGTAATTAAAAAAATTTATGTTCTACTTATCTTTTTTTTTTCTTCAAACAATTGAAATATCTCTTGTGAAGACTCATAATAGTTTCTTGCTTGGACATCGTTTATCTCACCGTTCACACCATTAAGGGATATTCGTTCCTATCCTTATCTCTGAGGGACAGTGACAGCTTCAGTGAGGCAAGTCGCTAGCCCTTGACTGGCATCCAATGAACATCACATGAACTGACGGATGTCGATGTCACACAGCTAAATGCGCGCTCACTAATTGCGGGATCCCTTAATTACGACGTGTCGGCGTCCACCATTACTGATTTTGTTGTTTTAAGGTATTTGATCACCAAATTATTTGATTGCAAACTCCGATCGAAAGATGCGATTATGTGATTGTAAAACCGACAAAACTATTTATAAAATGTAATTATTTTTAACTTTATTTATTGTGGCGCTTTTCATTATTTAGACTATTTTTGCCGTTACTACTACGTACAGGATTTTCTAACTAGTTGGGTCGATGTAACTTTCAGAAAAGATCGAATACTTCACTTACCTGTGTGAATGAACTAAGTATAAAAATAATAAGTAATATTCTCGTTCAAACATCTAAGGATAAAATAATAACAGTTGGTAAATGAAATAAAACTATTCAAATGCTTCGTAGATAAAAACTTAGTTCTATTGTTGATTTCCCAAATAACGATGCACAGTTCCACAAATGCACAACCACTACCAAGTTACAGAAAAGGTAAATGAATTATTCATATTAGCTACATATACTTTTCCGCGTTCATAGAAATTCTATCGAAAGTTAAAATATCTCAACATAATTTTTTTGAATTTTGTTATTTATTTAATTTTTTGTCTTTTTCCTCTTATTTTTTTATACGGTAGCATCTTCAGAGTGGAGATAAGGGGACGAGAAAAAAACAACATACATTTATAGAGAATATGAAACAAAAAGAGTGAAAAATCAAGAAGAAATTTACAATTAATTATATTAAGATAATATACTGCAACTGAACTCCTAATCTCACTTTGGACGATAGAGAAAGTATAGAGAAATGGCAGTGGCATGGAGAAATAGCAGATATTCAACAATTACACCGAATTTCATATATTTGAAAAGCATTTCACTGCGTAGTGGAATGCTAAAATGGATTCACCATATGCAAAGAGTTCCCCGGGAATGTATTGTGACGAGTTTTTGGTATTTCCATCATCTAAGTGTTACGGAGAGTTGCCACAGCAGCCATTCCATTCGCAGTGAAAGGTGTGAGCCAGGGGCGAAATGCTGGAGGTCCATCGCGCAGCTCGAGTCGTGACGTACCTCCACCCAAACGGTGCTGCATTCGTGAAACGCCTCGCTTTATCCCAGCGTGGATCTTCACTGACGCAACCGCTTGGTGATCGCACAGCGTAGCCAGTTGCATCACCGGTAACGGTGGTGATGGTAGAAACAAACGACAGAGTCTATCAATAGTAATAATGATGGTAATGGATGAATGAAGGTGCAATGAATCAAAGCTCTTCTCACGAACTGAACTTCGGAGTATACGGTAATTTAAGCGAAGGGCAGACGAAAAAAAAAAACACTTTCCCTAAATAAAATTAATAGGAAGAAGGTAATATTAAGATAAGTTTTATACACTAAACAATAATAATAATAATAATATACAGTCTGTAACTGCAAAGAAAGCACTTACAGACAGCATACAACCACGTGGAGGACAATAAACTAGTTTATTCTCCAAAAGCAAGCAAGAAACAATCCCATCAGTGGCGGATCCATTGGGGGAGATAAGGGGGTTATAGCCCCTATTAATAGTTCCATATTAATAAAATTAATAATACCAAATTAATAAAATTAATTGTACCATATTTATAACTTTAATAAATAATAATTATTAATAATACCACATTGTTAATTATTTATTTTATGTATTTTATTTAAAGGTAATATTTATAAAATCTGTGTAGTAAAACCTTAATTTTTAAACAAAAAAGGCTCTCCGCTTAGCCCCCCCCCCTCCTTGATTACGGTCTTGATCCACCACTGAATCCCATCGCTTCCCATCAAAGCGCTTCAAAGGTTTATCATGAAACACGAAATGTCGGGGTGTCTAAAACGCAAACGTAACAATATTTTGTGTTTCTTGCACAATATTCTTAGAGGGCTCAATATTAACCTCGGAAAATAATCGTAAGCGTAGTACTTGTATTCACGCTACACAAGACAAATACTTTAGCGAGTTTCAACGAACTTTAATATTCTTACAAGGAATCTGTGTCTAGCATTCCATTAAGCCGCCCAGTTACAAATCTATTATAATTATAGAAATGATTCTTGTTTCAGGATATTTCTTTTTCTCTCGAATAAAAAAATAATATTTCTGAAACGACTTTAAAAAGAAAACCGGACATTATTTTTATTATTTATGACTATTAAAAATTAATTTAGTCAATGTTTTCTACCTTTCGTATTATTTTATTCTTTTTTATCTTTTCTGGGGCAAACTTTTCTGTCAAAGATGTTTCTTGAACTGGAGGTAGGAGATTTTGTGTAAGTTGGGAACAGTATTAAAAAATACGCGTAGTTCATAAAAAGTAAAAAATAAGAATTAACAAATTAAAAAAGCAAGATTTGCTTTTAATTTGTTTAATTTTTTTTCTGAACTTCCTCGAGGTGGCGTATTTAAAATTTGTCATCGGAATCTCAAACAACTTACAGGGCTAAAATATCAAAACTAGAACAAACGTTTCACACAAAAATCTCCCGATTGCTGGAGTAAAAAATCAACTCAAGAGGGCAAACTTTTCATCTGACACAAAAAGTGTACGCGCATGGGGAATAGGACTTGTCTATTTTATTGTTTAGTACAAATATTTGCATCAAAAGTGCATAGTATTCATAAAATAAACGAGAAACAAAAATGACAAGTTTACATCAAGTCATTTGAAATGTCATAATTCGAACTATCTTGAAGATGCTAAATAAAAGCCTCAATCAATGCACTAAAATACATACAGCCAGAATATTTTAAAAGTTCTCTGAAGTATTCCGGGCAAATGCCAGAATTACGCCAAATGGCAGAACTATTACATCTCTCGAATGCCTTGAGCAGCACATCAAAAACAGATTTATATTAAGAAGCCGGTGGGAAAATTAATACTTAATTTTGTAATAGTTCTCACGGCTCTATTCGCTTTTGTTCGGCTCTATTCGGTTTGAATTTTATACACAAACAATATTTTTCAAGTACCCCTTAATATATATTAATAACAAAATGTTTGTAGTCTTCAATGTCCAAACAATTGCCAATCAAGCTACGCGTGATTAACAAAACAAAACAAAAAAAACTTTAACATAAAAACAGACTGGCCAACAATAAATCACATTGCAAGCTAGTTGAAAATCAAGAAAATGATAAAGAGTGTTGGCAATATTATCACTGAGAATCTAGTCAACGTTAATTTAATGTTATTTTTATGATATTAAAAAAATCTAGCCTTTATTTTGGTACCAAAGTACATTAAACATCATCTTTAGTGTTTCCGCATATTTTCGAACGAAATAAAATTCCAATTTCTCTTCTAAACAGAAGTACGATATACTACTATTGTAAGTTATTGTCTTCGGAAAAGAAACGGTAACACATCTGATTTCTCACTGAGTAGGGAATCCTCCCCGACTCCCAACACCCACACGAGGGGATGATGCTACAAGCAGAAATGTATGTGACAGTGAATGATCAGCATGAATATGGAACAGAGGAATGCAGAATGAGAGTGGCCAATGAAAACGTTTCGTCACCCACAGTACCCACAAGCATCGACCGGAATTTGATCCGATTATTATTCCGAGGTGGAAAGCCATGCCATGTCGTGCCATGCCACACCAACCACAGTTGTACTCTTACTTCTCGCTCCAAAGGGAAGTTACGAGTTTAAATAAAAAATAGTGTCTGAAATTTGGTTCGCCGTATTTGATAAGTTCGTAAACAAAAATATTTTTATATTGAGGAAAATTAATTTGACTCTTTCGCCCGTCAGATAATATAACGAATAATAAATAAATTTTAATTAACGAAATTTTTTGGACGATCACTTCACATTTGTACTGAGTTTTACTTACACAATAAAACTACAGATTGATCGTCAAAAAAGGTAGTAAGTTATAATTTATTTATTTTTCTTGATTACACAATGCACGTAAATGGAAGAACTCCTTTAATAAATGGAGTTGTGGGAGTGTGAGAAGAGGGGAATAAGTATTTTAACAAATTTGTTTCCATCACCTTATTTCGAAACAATCAACAGAAATGTTCTCGTATTTATGAAAAAATTGCAATTAAAAAAATCAAAAGTCAAGAAAGTAAAAAACATGTGGTAGACACTGATTTCGAGAATGCTTTCTTTGAAGGTCTTAAGGGAAAAGAATTAGTTACAATTCCGATCGAATTGATTTTTTTATTTAAAAAATAAACAATGCAAATTGGAGTTACGTCTTCAAAACTGTAGAGCATGTATCGCTGGGAACGGCTGACATCGCAGTTGGGAAACTTCATGACCCACCGCCAACAAAGAAAGCGAGATCTGCAACAGATTAACTCCTTCCCTCATCCAACGTGAATAGACTCAATCCATAAATGAGATTGAACGAAGGTGTGTTACCGTTCGAATAGGGAAAGTTAGTTATAAAATGAAATTATCGGGAATGTATAAAAACATTGGCCTTTCGATGCTCACAACCTGTTCTACAAATGGGATAACCAGGTCAAGTAGTTTTCAGACCATTTATTGCTTTATTCTATACGATTAAATCGTACTGATCACTTCAATTGAATTTCATACTTGGATGTTAATATCAAAAAAATAATTTCAATGGTCGTACAAATTCATTTTCCGGCTCCAATCAATTAAGTATATTTAATGTAAAAACACTAAGAGAAAGGAAGCATTAAAGAAAGAAAGATGGAAGGAAAGAAAGAGAAAGATGGAAGGAAAGAAAGAGAAAGATGGAAGGAAAGAAAGAGAAAGATGGAAGGAAAGAAAGAGAAAGATGGAAGGAAAGAAAGAGAAAGATGGAAGGAAAGAAAGAGAAAGATGGAAAGAAAGAAAAAGGAATTAAACTTTCCATCCATTTCATTTCATCCAACACGGAAGTTCCAAGACTCGATATACCCACGAAGTGTTCAGATCAAAACTCCGTCACACCTTCACCAAACTACACACGCATCACGCACGAGCGAGTGGGCAGCTCACGACCGTCAGACGGAGACATAACAGATACTCGCACTTCATAACTACTCTCAGTTCCCACTCGACACGAGTCACTGTCTGGTGAGCAAGGAACGATATTAGGGGTTCAAAGCAATGTCTCATAAGGATTTTAATATCTCAGACGTCATAAGACGTCGTCCATAAAATACGAAATGCAATAATTAGCATTTACCCCATCTCTCTATAACGTACTTGTAACGATTCCTCTCATCTCCTCCCGAATAATTATGTGCTCCTCGGTGGTTCAGGGATTAGCATGCTTGCTCACCAAGTCACTCAGGGTTCAATTACCGGTGAGGCCAGAAAAAATTGTAGCTTTTCACTTCAATTTTTCAGTTCATATAGCTCTAACTACTGAAAAGCGAACCCTCCTCCTCCTACCCACCTCCAAGTATCGCTATCTCCTTCAATAACTTAACTTCTTCTCTCCACGTCGGTCAAGTTGTTGGTAAACGCAGCTAAGCAACCCATCTACTAACAATAGTTCTACCACCCACCTCCTACCTCGTTTCGCCCCGTGTAGATAAGCTCCAAAATCACGTTACATTTCCCATTTACAAATTCAACAATAAAAATAATAATAATTACGTAACATTAGCCCTACCTCCCACACCCTATAAAGAAATGTTTTTGTTGCTTTTCGGAAAATATAGAGATAAATTTTTATACATACGAGGTAATTGTTCGTTGCTTATTGCCTCACTGAAGGGACCAGAATCAATCACCCTTAAAAAAACTTTGTGTTAAGTACCACGTAAACTAGCACCTTCTTACCCACCGTAACGCGGAGTAACGATATCACAAACTCCCCCCACTTCCAAGGGCGAGATTCGTAATTTATGGACGACTTCTAATGCGCTTTGTTATACTTTATGAGTTCCAACAACATTGAAATTTACAAGTAATAATAACCTTCACTAGAAAGAATACTAAATTCTGAAAATATGAAATTGATTACAACTTTACAAAATAAAAGAAATAATTTGATAACGAAAGGGAAAGATAAGAAAGTTCATATGAATACTAATAACGTAGTATACAAAATAGATTTAAAGCATTACAGTCTTTGGATTTTAAGTTAAAGAGAGAATTGAAAACTATAATACAGGAGTACAAACGAAATTTAAAATCAGTTGAACAAAGTGTAACAACCTCACACTGTATTAATAATGATCACTTGATGGATTGGGATGACACATTAATATCAGACAAGGAAGTTAATTATTACAAACTTAGCATTTCTAAAATGATATTCATACAAAATACACACGGGAGTTGGAATTTACGTACTGACACGATAGTTTTTTCCGTATTTACAATACTATATTATAAGAAGTTTGTGTGGTTCCCGTTTTTTGTAAACATTTTGTGCTTATATTTACGTTTAATATCATATTCAATTACGTTTCTGTTACAACTCATTACACCCTGAAGTATGTCGAAACGTTGTGTTCTGGAAAAGAACAAACTAAATGGAATTCGTCCATCAAAAGGTCTTCAGTCTTTAATTATTTATTTATCTTGATTATATAATGGACGCTTATATGTACCAATATTCATTATACGTATATTATACACTTATACGTACCATTATTCATTTCTGCGCGAAACACATTTGTTCTCATTCAATTCCATTTTCTGTGTCTCATGTTTGTTGATATATCCCCAACACGTAAGAGAATGAACTTACAGGGATCTTGAAGTAGAATCGTAAAGCTGCTCACCAACTACGAACAGCGCAACAGTAGACCACCCAGCGGTTACTTTCATGCGCCAAGGGGTCTCTCGTAACAGAAAAAGAAATGTTTCAAGACGTGACAAGAGGGAACATGTGTAAGCAATTGACAACGTCCAACCGTCGGATGAGACCTTTAGGAGCCTGATGACACAGAACACGCACGATTCACAGTGAGTTAGATGAGGTAGCCATTCCACATCACGACAATGACGAATATTTAGAAAGAAGAGAACGAGGATAATGAAAATACAAAAGTATTAACAGATGCAATTTTTCCAAAAAAATATTGAAAAAATAGAGTGATCCAAGTGGTTGGTTATGGATAAGTTTGTGATGTTCAAATGCCCTTTAATTTTCCATCATGAAATTCTCAAAAAATATGGAAGCGCTTGAGATAGATAAAATTGTTTCATAGTTGTTGCGAGAAAATATCGCCCATGGTTGCGTGGTTAGCAATTGACCTCTTAAGCCTCGGGTATCAATCCTGGTCGAGGTTGGCGGATGTGTCGGGAACGAAAATTCACACAGGGGACGTAAAATTATACAATATGAAAATGATCCCTGGATCATCATTGAATGCTCTCTGGTAAAAAGGCATTCACATAGAGTTCCGGTTTCCACTACGATCTGGTACGAACATCTAAATAGGCAATGTGATTTCGTCGAACGAGGAGCCAATTGTGAATGAGCCCCTATAATCCGGAGTAGAGACCCAACACTAAATAAAAACACACAAAATGATACGTCTCACTTATAACTGCTTTAGAATCTGAATCTTCGTCGTAAATTGGATAAAATATTAGACAATTTTCGTGTGCATCTACAACGACATTCTATCAGTTACGTGTCTTCTACTTCACCAACAGGAATACTGTTTCTAGTCAATACTCGATGTCATTCCAATACGGCACACACTGTTTTTAAATTTTCCCCCATAAACTTAGTTTACATTTCATTTAACGTACGTTTTCCTAGTACATTTCCGTACTATACTACGCACCATTCCCAACCATGAACCCATTCAATGAGCATTTAACCAGTATAAATCGGGAATTCATTACCACTTTCAAAGGAATTTAATGATGATTTCTCTCGATAATTTGACAAGTGTTCTTAATAAGACAATCTAATTTCTTTTGCCCATAAAACGACAAACGTTTTATTTCCTCTTTCCACGTTTTACTTTCCCAATACGTTGGAAAGTGGAATGGTTTATTTACTTGGAATTATATAATACTTTTCTATTATGAGAAAATATATCCCACACAGACAACTGAGTATAATAAAGCATTCTAGGAAATTCAATTCTCACTCTGTCATCGGACATTTCAAATAAGTAGTGTTAATGAACCAATCGTGCATGTAATTCTGAAACAATTCATAACATGCTATGCGTCACATAATGATTCTACAGATATATCCATGGCAACAAAATAGTTGCGAATGAAGAAAAATTTTGACTTTTGAAATTCCTTCTGTAATTTCTTCAAACATGAATATTTTTAATCGCAGCAACACCGGTTCGATTTAAATGAAAATAAGTTGTATACGGAGAAATTTCTCCTTAAAACCTTCACTTCCTAAATTTTTATTTCGTAACATAATTTCACCGTTATTGCGTCATGTAACAACGGACGAAAAAGTGGAAAAAAGAAGAACGACGGCCGAAGTAACTCGTTTACGGCTTACCGCGTGACTTCGTGTCCAGTTGCAATGCGGACGTCCTGCAGTGATGTTGTCGGAGCCACAACTCTGCAGTCGAGAATGTCGCTGTCCAAAAGTCGTATATACTTCCTTACGGCTTGACAATTAATCTGACGCTATCGAAGTCCTACACCATCGAGCAAAACAATACCAAAGGTCATTGACTTCGGAAATCACTCGAAACAGAAGTATTTCCGTTCCATTATAAATCAGAGAACCATTTCGCGTACCAACTTGCTTAAGATAATTCGTAATTTTAATTCGTTTACTAAATGAATATATAATTTCAGAGTAGATTGGAACTCATCATGTACTTTATTATAACACTGTTGTCTCTTCCTACTGGACACTTTCCCCATGATACAGTACGTAACATCGGATAGGGGGGCGTGTGGTACAGTTTAGGCATCTTGTCCTCCCTCACTGGTATAGGTACGCGGCAATGAATTTTTGTGAATGGTGCATTGACGCCCGTAGAGGCATTCCATAGGTTTTCCTCCAGTACTCCAGTTTAACGACTATTGACTTAAATAGTGTGTGTGTGTGTGGGAGGGTTAACGCAAATTTCTGGGGTGAGCAAGTCCCTAGTACTGGACACGTCCTTCAGACAGTTCTGGTGCCCATCCCAGAAATTTGCGTTAAAAATAGATTCATGGACGATGGACGGTATAATTATTTCTAGTTCAAATGTGAGTTGTTGTTTTTTTAAGAAATATACGTGTCGCAAAGTGTCTCTCGCAATCAGAAGATTGAGAGACAAGCAGCTGCAAAAAGTACAACGATCGTATCGTATTACAAACATGGTCTTGCGTGAGATCACGAGATGTGTTGACGTGTGCTCGATGAGAAATAGATCGGATGGGACATCCACACATGTATTGTTTGCATCTACTCAGATAAAAATAGTCCTATATCCACGTTATCTATCTCCTGGGTCCACCCCAGGAAAAGCTCCTAGTTACACCAATACAACTTCGTACCGTTCTATCCTCACTATTCAACATCTCTGTAAATCAATTCCATGGCGGGTTGTAGATCTCGTGAACTGAGCCTCTTAAGTCATTTTAAATGCAAACATGTAAGAAAACGACGAACACACTTGGCCAAACGAACACACTTTACACCCGATATCATCCCATTAAGTTGGGTATTCATATGACCATGAAGTTATTCTTGGAAAATAATGATAGAAATAAGTGATGGGTTTCATAATTGTTAGTCCAACATTTTTAGCTGGTCCACCTCATATATTTTATGTTTTAAACAAATCACTCCAAAATTATTTCAAGAAATTCGTATTTACTGAAAAAAAACTCTGTATAAGCTTACAAATTAAGCTTTTTCTAAATCTCTCGACAGGTATGAACGTGAACCAGGTACTACACACACACACTACTACTACTAAAACAGTAAAATGCTTAATATTCGTATTATGATTGTGGGTTGGTCAATTAATCAATTAAATACATCGGACGTATAAAATGAAAATTCGTGGATGAAACGCGGTAACACGCAATTGAACGCGAACGAATAATTTTGAAATGAATTACATCAATTCACCAAAGAGTTAACAATGCGAGGCACACGCCTCAATGTAGCACTGCATGTAGAAAATTGACGAGTCGACTTAAATTTGATTTGCAACACATGACAATCAGAGGATCGATTACACACATTTACTTTCAAAATAACACTTACTAATAATAAGTATATCAAAATAAATAAGACTGTCAGAAAGAAACGCATCGCCTGGAAAACAATAAAAGTTGTGTAATGAGGATGTGTGCCTCGTCGCTAACAAAGTATCTTAAATTAAGAAGAACGCAAAAGGGACCTCAATTCCAAAAAAAAAAAAGAGACAAAACTAGATTTATAATCCGGGATCCAACCTACATTCAAAATCTTTTCTTTTATTCACAAGGGCAATATTTGATCCAAAGGCTAATAAAACCTGATATGTTTGCTCATTACGGAACTCACTAATTAATAGCAATAATTTGACCAAATACATCAAGTTTCACATTACGTGTTTCAAATTTATGAATGCATTATGTTCCTCTCGTTGAAATTAGTTGAAAAGTACTTTGAATTTTTAAATACTCTTTTGAAAATAATGTATCCCTAGAGAGTTTGAGAGACCAGTCATTCGCAAATAGCAGCACAGCGTCGCACTAATTAGTAATGCGAGAAAATAAACAGTCGGAACATGAATATTAAATGAGGCAAAATGATAAGCTGGCAATTTCGAAATTAACACGGAAGGCTTGGATAGAAATAACATCATTTTAGTCGGGAAAAATAAAGTAAAAATTTCTTCTACTGTAACTCATGCGCGGACTTTTCCCTTCTAACTAAACCACGACCATTTTCAAAACAGCATGGAAAAGAAAATTAGAAGTTTTGCAATTAGATTTTAGGTATTTTACAAATGATACTAGGTAGCTTAGAGGTTCCACAAATATTATTAATAATATTTAAGGCCTTGAAGATTTTTAAATGAAGAAAAATCAATTGTGTTGAATGTCAAAGGATTAATTAACTCTTTGTAAAAATACTGTTGTGAAGTTTTGGCAATTTATCTCTGTCAGTTTGCAGATTCAAAGGCGAATCTTGGTTTTAATGTGCAACATTTCAGAGACATATCTGTTATGATAGTTGCTCTCAATGTCCAAAATTGTAACTTTATTCCAATCCATTACATGGTCAATGTAATTCTGTGTGTTGATGTTACATCGCGATTACTGCGTTTTATATTATTAATGTGTTCCTTTATTTTGAGCTAGAGAGTTCGTTTGGCTTGACCAATGTAAACGTAGTTGCAATCTTTAAGGAACTTCCCATAGACGGCGCCACTCCTCCCATTTCCTAACTTTCCACTCCTATAACGTCATGACTTCATGCTCATGTTGTAATTATTCTATGTATTAGTGTAGTCTCTGGGTCGTATTCCTTGATTTTGTACAAAATCCATGTTAGTCCATATTTTCTGATTTGCGTGAAGTCTTTATCCCATTTCCGGCATAATAAAGTCATGAAATAATATTACAGGAGGAGGGGTAAGTAGGGTGGCACCATATATGGGGAGTTCCGTCAACTAAATCGACATCCATGCTTCGGGTGACCGGTATCAAAATTACTTGGTCGTTGGGTTAGCAGGTCTAGCAGTTCTTTCTGTATCTACGTCCTTCATTCACTGCGGAAATAGTTCGCTTCCATTTGTTTTATTATTTACCTCCCAAATTCAAACTGGTCACCCACATTACAGTTTCAAGGGAAGGTGAAGTAAAGGAACAATAACAGATATTTCAGAAATGTACATACAAAATGTATTCTATAAATAATGATACATGTAATATAATCTAGACATATTCAAGAACACTATAAAACATTCCGTAACATTGTAGAACATACACAAATATTTACATTTTGGAACATTTTGCAATAACACTGGAATAGATTCTAAAACATTGAAAAAGATATATAATGACATGGGGAAACATACCAGAAAACTTTCATACAGTCACATCATATTTGAGCATTTTCGTTTTATGAAGTGAAATGGCAGCAACATTCTCACAAACTCGCTCAATTCGCGCGGTCTCCACTGTTTATCATTATAAAATACATCCACGTCCTACTTCTCCTAGCTAACTATCGAACCTCGCCCATTTTGGTGTATTTCTTTGATGATATTGATGACAGATCTGGTAACACAACTTCCTGCAACAGTAACTCCTCTGTCGAAGACATACTATAAATAATAGAAAGTAGTTAGAGGAAGTCCCCCTAGACGTCACTACGGGTAAAACGATACCAGTGCCCCTCACGGTGGAGTCGCGCAACTGGCCGAGTTTCCCCTCCTGTTATATTTACTTCATGGATCAAGTTACATTAATTTTTGTCAGTAGTTGCCTGATGAAGACTCACAGTGAGAGTCCAAACGTTAAGTTTATTTAATTGAAAATAAAGAATTTGTAAAAGTACGTTTGTTTCATTTAATAATTTAATAGTTCTACAGACGTAATTACAGAATCCATTATTTTGTTTTAGAAAGAATTGACGTAATTACAATATGAATTAAAACAAAAAGGAATATCCCTCTCCTCACAATAAATAAGATTTATTCAAAATTGGTTTACGTATCTCTCAATGTAGTACAATGTTGTTTACATGATTGTTAGAACGATCATGAGTCTACTTCACCGTCACATTGGTCGTAACTTCGAAAGTTTCGTCTAGTAATGATTTCTTCATAAAATGGTTGGACTCCCTTATTTTCTGATAGATAAGCGCGAAATTTTAAAATACGTATTGGAATAATATTTTTTAAAACTAAATACAATTTTATTGTAAATACACATGTTTAATAACATTTCAACAAGCTCCGATTGAAAATAAAACAAAAATTTATCACTAAAAACGTTTTTAAAGAATTGTGTTCTTGTTTACAATTTATTTCATCAGATTTTCCAATATTTTTAAAACTATTCAAAGTCATATAGTTGCCTAACACAGTGAACAAGCTTTCATTCTATTCTTATGAGTTATAACTTTTCTAATTCTTGGTAATAAGACATTAGGATTTTAATTAAATGTAGCAAATGAGGGAGTAAATTTCTTTAGAAGGAGATACAATTACGTGTAGCGAAGCAGCGAAAGTGGGAGTAGGTCTTTTCAACGGTTGCGCTGCACGAGGTCAAGTGGCTCACATCAAGTCATTTTGCATGGAATTTAACAAAACGTCTAGAAAATTCGTTTTCAGAACACCACTAATTAAATCAAATTAAATTAAATTGGACGATCTGGATAAATGCTATCTTTATCGCCGCAACATTTTCGAATTTACATTGAAGAAAAGCAAAAACAAAGATAGACAATGACAAAGAGCATCGTGTACATCATTATGAGAATTGAGTTGGTTCGTTCTACAAAGATCATTGATATACAAAAACATAAAAATAATTTTGTTATTACAATAAACATAAACAACAAAAATAATGTTGTAAATGTGAAAATAAAAGAAAATAATTATTTGCAATGGAGCTTCGTTAGTACAATAAATTAATGATGGACACGTTTGATTGATGTTCTCATAGAAAGTGTTACAATAACATTTATGATTTATGAACAATGAGAAAAATTATTGATTGCGACATATCAGCCCTTGCACACGAAGAGTCTTGCATTGAAATCTAAAATTTTCGAGTGTTTCCGAGGGATTATCTTTCTCTGCCCGTGCATTTGGTAAAAACGCATACACCTTAAATTCGATATTCAACATTATATTTTCAAAATTACCACTTTGGTCTTCGCTTTTATGCCACGGAATTAATATAATTTCATTAGTGCATACATGTATAGATGCGTTATAATTAGATGGAAGAAAGAAATTTCCATTTCATGTGAATTACCGTTGAAATTATATTGGCTAAATCTGAAGAAGTTAATAATCTCATTAGCTAGAACGTCTGAAGTAAAAATTTGACTAAAACACGAATTATTTCAAAAACATTTAATGGTTATTTGTAAAAACAGCAATTTAAGTTAATGTGTTATTTACCTACAATAATGTTTTAAATTGCAGTTTTACGAACTTTTTTTTTAATTTCCGGAGGAGGAGCCCGCTTACCCTTTTAATTTAACAACAATTTATGTTTCACCGCGTATATTACTCTCTTGCGTTGAAGTATTTCAAGATATATTTTTAATATATTTACTACGATAATTCGGGCTTCCTGCATAGTCATATCCTATCACGGTCGTTTCCGTAAAACTATTCGAGGCGAACAATTTTGCCGAGCATTGTTTTGACGTATCTTTCAAGAAACCTACCTCTCAGACTGTTGTATTACTCTGGTTTCAACAGTCCGTATCGTAGGTCGGCTATGAATTAAAACCCGAGTCCAGTCTGTGTAAAATATACTGAGAAAATTGAGTACAAATATACGCAGTGAGAGGTTTCGCATGTGTACTATCTAATGACTTCAAAAGTATCTAAGTATTGACGGCAAATAAAACACAGGAAATTACAATTTCTTCTAAAATACAATCAATATGTAGAAAATACTATACATTTAGATAAGAACACACAAAGTTGTAATCCACATGAACATATTTGATCGTGAAACTATGAGAAAAAGAAGGTAATATTTCACCATTGGCCTATAGCTTCGTTTATGAATATATTTTTAACGATACTACGGACATAAAATAGATGTGATGACTCGCTAAAATGTACTTCGATATGCACATGTTGTGAAAGCGAAGAACATGTCAGTAATTGCAATTAGTTTTCGGTTTCAGATTACTTACTTTGTAAGTTATAAATTAAATCAATTTTAAACAGATACTACGAGTCACTAAATTGCTCTAGTTACTTTGGTTGCAGTCCTTCTGTGAGAGTGAACTGCCCAGAAGGGAAGGTCAACATCCCTAAAGGCAGAGAAATTGAAATCGCGAAGCAGAAGCTCATGGCCAATGCCGATTCGAAAGCCAAAATGGCCGCAGGGCGAGAGCGAGTCAAAAGCAGCTTTCGACGAAAGTCCAGAGCAGATAAATGCACATCAATTAACTACCACTGACACACCCAACGAACAGCTGTTATAACGGATCATTACATCAGTCTGTAGAAAACGCTTTATTCCACGTTATATTGTACAAGCAATAAGATTTCTTGTCAGTTACATGGAAAACTGTTGTAACATTTCTCTACTTGACGTTTTCTCATCTATTAGTTTAAGGGATAACTAAGTTCTTCACGTCAACAGATGGATTAGGTAGATTAGTGACAAAAAACTAAAAATATTAAACAAATAAATTCGTGACTGCAAACGATACCTTGTGGAAATTTTAATCCACGTTTTGTTACCTTATCATAAATAATTTTTTATTTCATGATTACACTTTTTACTCCAACGTGTTGTTACTGTAAGTGTAAGTACACGAAGAAATAAGTGGAAGGCAAAAAAATCTCACGACAGCTCCCGAAGGGGAGGTTTACAGAAGGTAAAGCTCCACAATCACTAGGCCTCGGTACTATGAGGAGTTATGGCCAGCATCTCGCTCCGGCTGGTTTGACCTCACGGTAGTCCCGATACTCAGTTTACAGCAGACTGAGTAGGTCTGGGAGTTAGTCTCGACGATGGGATGTGATGAAAAACCTCACAGTCCACCGGGGAATGTACCCCGTCCATCCTACCATCAACTCAGCACTCAAGCCACTGAGACACGCTTACTCCGAGGAAATTAATACGGTAGTATAAGAGTATACAACAGAAGCGATTTTCGGAGACCTTATCTGTATATTGTAGTCTTTTCTATGAGTAAGTTCTACCTCATATCCATCCTGCATGTATTAATTCATCCCATAAGGTGAGAAAGGATGTAAGAAAGTAAAGTTCAAGTGTTCTAATATTCCCGAGCTTTCCTTCAAAACGGTATGTTAGCAATTAAACACGAAAATAGATGGAACACGTGTACTCTTCGAATAAACCCAGTCACCTGGTCTCCATCATTATATGAAGTGTGCTGCTATCTGTGAGCGTATGAGGAGTAGAGGATAAGGGTGAGGAGTGCGTGACAATAAATGTCCAAGAGCGCAGATGAAACTCATTATGTTTTAATCTGCGCAATGGATGCTCTCCGAGTGGAGTGGGGAGTATGGAGTACACGCATGATGGATTGGCCTCCCGTATCCATCGACCCAGCAGCCTTCAAGCGAGGTAACAAACGAACGAACGATGGTGGTCTGAACGCAACAGACGTGACAGCTGCACACTGGCTCACATCCGCTCTGTCAACGCACTGACCTCCAAGAGCACCAATGCGTTCCATGAGGAAATCCAATGATGAAGATAAGATTGACGAATGTGACAAGATTGGTGATTACCAACTGAAGCGTCAGGACTAAAACGATAGAAAATTTTCACATGAAATACTTTTGTAAGAACCGAAGAAACACATAAATAAACTTAACATAAATTACAATCACGTAGAAAACTTTCAAAATTTATTTCCGAATCGACGATGTTTCGTCTGCCCTCACAAACGTACGCGACAGGCATGACGTATTCATTATCATACATTAATTTTGGAAAATAATTACTCAATTATTTAATGAGCAAAAATGGCTGTTGATGTCATTATGTGAAGAAAGTTGAAATATCACCAAAAGTCTGAAAAAAATTACTTCAAGAAAACAAAGAACTATCGAACTAAATGCTTGAAAAAAGATGTTAATGTGCATTGATTTTCTGCTTTCCCAGCTCAATTCACAAAGATTTGGAGAGTGTAATTATACTTTTTTTAAATATACCCTCAAAAAGCGCCGCACTCATCACAGTTTTTCACTTGAACTCTGGAGACAATCATTGCGAAAAGAAAACACTGAAAACACATTTCCTTGAATCAAAAACATTAAAAAACATTAGTCAAAATTTCAAAAATATTTTTCAAAATTTCTCACAAAGTTTTCTGTATGCAAAGGACGGAAACAAAAGATATGACCGATATGATAGAGAGTTACCATTACAACTACATCCCGCGCATAGTCTAAACGAAACAATTTATCATTGAAAGGTGAGTGACCCTCAAGAGACCCATCACTCTTCAACACTCACATAAAAGCAAAACCTACACTTCCGTCTCACATCGCCCAGCTTTCGGACCACCGACAGCCACCTTTCCGACATACGCAGTTGGCCATTCCAATCCAAATATTGCTACTCCTCCATTAACATTTATTTTCTGGCTACTCTTCGCCCAAAAACGAAGATGCTAGAGTGCTAACATCAACAATTCTCGTTATCTTGTAAACCATTTCTCCGTGGTATAAAAACTATTTATTTACTTGTCATTTTCTTAATAATGACATGGCTATACCGTGAATAAAATGTTTATATAATGCAAGGTATCGCATACTAAAAACATTATTAAAAAACAAAACCAACTTGAAATATAAGCAGACTCGGTCTTAGTGGTATGCAGTTACATTAATACTATTCTTATCAATCTCGAATTTTCAATGATTTTAACAGTTGCGGTTAGTTTTGGATTACTAAATTGATATTAGTAAATATTGAAATATTTTATACGACCTTCTAAGTACTCTAATTCTTCATTTGAACACATCGTTCACTCTGTTAATGTCAGTCACCTTCAGGTGAATGTACACGAATAAATAAATATAATAAAGAATATGATAGTAGACGGAAATATTGTCAATGGTGATAACAATACGTGTTTGTAGCAAAACGGATTTTTTAGCGATTGAAAATAAAAATTTCTTAATATTCCGTAGATATAACAAGCCACTAATAATTTTTGTTCATATTTTACGCGGTCACTTGTCAAATTTTGCCTCGGGACGCTGAAATATTTGATCGGAATTGATGGGATAGACTCTAGTTTGCTTCGGAAAGTAAATTACTTTACTACCAGTGTGGTCGTACATAATTTGGGACTGTTTTTTCGGAAATTAATTATTCACTTAACTTGTTTGCATTTTATGGCAGTTAATTCTAAACGATCAAAGAAATTAATTTGATATATTTTGTAACAAATACGGGATACAGTTTAATTAAAAAATATATATGCAACCAGTTAATTTACCATAAAAGAACATGAGTTTGAAATAATTAATTAGATTCACGAGCATTGGTCACATAAAATTGATATCGAGAATGTCAACGCTTCCAAGAAAAAAATCAGGGCTTTTTCTCGAGATACCTGAATGATTCCACTTTCTCGCTTTCTTTTAAGTCTTCAAAATTTCTAAATCTGAAGCGTCTAGATACACGTGGTTCCACATTGGTTGGAGAGTGGCGGAATAAGTTAGAGACCACGAGCGAAGAATAGCGATTAAGGGAGCGCACAAGCACCCTCGGGAAATCAAGGGCAGGATGAATTCCCGGCAGCACGCGACAAGAGAAGGGAACGCCCTTCAAGAAACACAAAGGACAGGACTGCAAACTGTTTTTAATACGTGCTTAAAACGATAAGAGTTGGTGTATTGAATACTCTAGTGGACTATTTCCAACGAGTTTACTCAGAGAATAGGAGGAAAGTTCGTATGACCTTTTTTATTGTAGTATTCCTAAATGGGAAATGTAGCGTGCTGTTGAAGCTTATCAACATGGAGCGATAGAAGGTAGGAGTTTGGTGGTAGGCTATTGTTAGTAGGTGGGCCGTTTAGCTGGGTTTACCAACAACTTGGCCCACGTGGAGGTGTTAGTAGGAGTAGTCAGTAATAGCAAGAGTTGTGATGCTAGGAACAGTAGGAGGTGGGTAGAAGAAGAAGGGTTCGCTTTTCAGTAGTCACAGATGGTCCCAGTAGAGCTGGGACATTGTGAAAAGCTACAATTTTTCTCTGGTCCCACCGGGAATCGAACCCGGAGTGACTTGGAGGTGAGCAAGCATGCTAATGCAAGGGGATTTTAATATGATCAACAGAGTGAGTACTACTCCAGTATATGCTGTTTCACCTATTCGTATTCAGGATCTCTCGTATTCTAAACAGCAGCGAGCTTTACCACTTTAGCCACAATCCGAACAATGGAATGTCTCTACGAGACAAATCATTTCTGTGAAACATAACTTGAATCACTTCGATTTTGAATAAAACATTGCCAACTTCGATAGCGTAGCAAATTGAGTTTGTGTTCCAAACTTGCACGGAACAGGTGGGTTTGATACAAGTTTGACCGAACTGATTGAAGGATTCTGCTCAAGTATGGAGGTTTTTACAATCTTCCCCCACTTCAGAAAAAAAAAATACTGGTACTACTTTGACATCGCTACATCTCTCCAGAATTTCTTTGTTTTCCCTGATTGTACGAGTGGAAAAAGCCATTAAATAAATAATAATTATTAAAAAATGTATACATAGACAACATAAAGGCGAAAGAAGAATAATGTTAAGTAGTGAGTAATGTGAATAAGAATTTGAATTGATTTGAACGTAAAAAATTCTTTCGTTTTTTTGCCCAATCTACAAATAACTCCGAATAATGTTCCACAATATGAGGGATGGTAAATCCATAGTCCATCAGCTATATGAGAAACGAATCATTACCCAAAACAAAGCAAATATCAATATTACACGACCTTTAGGGATTCAGACACTATTGTGTTTTATTTAACCTAATATGAAGCGAACGTTTTGGGCGGCATACAACTCAATTTCCAAGGTCTCATATTACGCACTTCGTTTTTAAATTAGATTTGTTTTCAGCACTTACGATCATTACAGATTTGAAAACATCTCTCAATTTTTCTCTAATATCTTTGTTAAGTAAAACCACAAGTAAAACAAAATATTTATTAATCAGAGTAAATTATTATTTATTGTCATAAGAAATTCTGATACAATAATGTGTATCAGGCTGTGTATTACGCCACATCGAGTTTTAAAAGAAAATGTTCAAGAGCATTCCATTTTTTTCCAGTAGTACATTTCCTCACAAATTCATTTACGCAAGAATCGACGAATACTCAGAACTTTATGGTTCAAATAATCCTACCCTTGGTGTAAGATCATTGTGCAAAATGGAAATCGCTAACACCAATAATACAGTTCTTAAATTGTAAGGTAATTCTATGTTTGGGAAACGTAATGTAGCAAAACAAAATACACTAACATGAATATAAATGATTGTTTTTTTTAAGCACGAAATAATACGAACACGAAACTGGAGGAGAGAATTTATGAAATACATAGACAGTTTTCAATTAATGTTAATTAATATACGTATGGCAGTAAAGAGAGGAAGCAAATTATTAATTAAAGTATTTGTGCCGAGACGCAAATTAGAGGAAAACAAGCATGCGGAAACGAACTCAGATTCTCCAACCTGTCTTCCAAACACAGAACGCAGGCTCGTACAGCTCAATACTTAATCATTACATTCACTTATATTTTAAGAATCTATATTTTCAGAAGAATAAAGCAACATTATATTGATTGGCATGTTTATGTTAAAGAATTGTCATACATTAGGATTCGCAATCACTAAATAATGTTTACTACCACACTTCATTCCAGACGATTCTGACTATTTTCGAAAATCGGGTTATTATTACATGACACTTGCAATTTCGTATATGTTGCCGTTCCAGAAGAAAAATGACAAACGTAAAAAATATTTTTTCTCGGTAATTATTATATGAATTACGTTCCAAACAGATGTGACAAAACGACGCAGTTATGTCACAGTTCTTCCGGTACGGCGATATGATTTCCAGGACGAGTGATTTCATGCTCTCATCTATAAATACGGCGAACGTTATTCTTGGTTTATCTGAACGGAAGGCATTAAATGACGACAAACAAACAAAAAAGTACAACGAAGACAAATTAATTTAATGTTTATATTAACATATTTATGTATTACATAAATGATTATGAACTAAACACGCTGTAGTAATTTCCATCTGTTCCCTCTAAACGCTTTATTCGCAAACATTGAATATGTTTCACCCCGCGAGGCCGTGTAGGGAGGGGGTGATCCAGAAAATATTCTCGGTGGGGGGAGGAGGATATTCAAACGTAATCCCCGGTACATAAGTTATATAAAACATAGTGAAATTTGAATAATTATTAAAGATATTCATTGATAATATTAATGCAAAGTAAATTTATATTGATTTATGCTAAGTATAATATAATATGAATACACTTTGATTAATAGTGAATTAAATAGTGCTAAAAGAAAACAGTAACAATCTATTGAAGTGTTTTGTAAAATTCTTGCTGGACTGTTATAACTAATAGACAACAAATCATTGAAGTGGAAAAAGGACATTAAAATATTTTTGAGAGTTATCTAACTTAGATATACGTATAAACAACATAAATATACACAAAATATTATTTGGAGTAATCTCTTGATTATTGTTAACACTCATTGTTCAACGTCTACATAAAAAATAATTAAGATCAGAAATTTTTAGAATACATCCACTCAGGAAAGGGAAACAAACATCTGAATTTCAATCGAGGGGGAAAAATAGTTCCTTTTTTTCGGGGGCCGTTACTGCGTGTGAGAAATCAACACTAACACTTTCGTAATACTGACTCACCCGAGATCGAATCCTGTTGCTTGGCAAGCTGCCGGTGAGAACAGAGCGCCGCAAAGACGGGAACGCGCGTCGCGGCGTCCTCGGCAGCGGCGGCGGTCCCTTCCGCGTCGAAGGAGGGCTCTCGGTTTGCCCGCCATCCGCTTCAGGCTCTGAAGCGAAGCCTAAGTCGATGACCCAACGCGGTACTTTGGTACTCATGGCACGGGACGCATCACACGCAGAAGTAAAATATTCACTGCCAACTCACCGCACTGGGACTCGACTGCACGAAGTACCAAAAACACTGCAAACACTAGACTGACGGTTCTAATCGTACGGCGTGTTCCTACTAACCCTCTGGTAAACAGCGTCTCTACACCAAGGTCTTTGCCAAGTGGCACTTTCGACGGCAGGAGTAGCACTTGTGTCGTCGCTGCGCACCGAGGCGCGTGTCTCGTGTTGAGGAGCGAGACGGTCGCGGTGTGTTGGCGACCGCAGCGACTGACAGACGATCCGCGAGGTCTCAGCGCTTCGCAGCCAACGACAAACAACACGAGTATTAGCTTCTAACACGACTCCATCGGCGTTGCCACACGGCACTCGGAAATTGTTACTGATTCGAAACGAAATAACATAAAATTTTCTAATAAAAATATTTTTCTTATCAGCTTCCGAAATAAATAAATGGCTGGATATCACATGACGATAGCGGCAAGCTTCCAAGAAAATTTAAATCCCATCACACTAAAAATGTTATTGCGGTTCCGAAAATATAATTATAGTAATTCCGCACTATTTTCTTCTCTGCCGTTCCGATTTTAATAGCCCAGGTTATGATAGTTTCATTTAATTGTACAAATAAAAAATACTGTTCTGATGATTGCAGACCGTGCACAATCGGCCATGTTAACAGGTCCCAGAGATTCTGTTTTAGAAAAATCCGTCCAAGGGCGAAGATGGGGGCGACTGTGTTGGTAGCAGCATACGCGGAAGTATATACGAAAAAAATAAGCAGTGATATTTGTCCCAATAAATGACTAAGCGTCTGTTTCGAGAGCGGTATCCAGGATAGCAAATCCGGAACACGTCACAATGTCTACTGTAATTAATGCTTATTCGTTTATCTTAACGGAACAGCGATGTTGAAACCGGAAAGCAAAAACATACAAATGCACAGAATTGTCTCCATGTTGTTGACAACACTGTGAAGTGAAGAAGAACGATTGTGAAGTGTGGTCTTCGCGTATGGCTCGAACGATGTCGACTGATCATGAGGAAAGCAAAGCATTCCCTTTCGGGGAAGAATGTAACGCTCATCCGGCATTCTGGAAGTGTCTGCGCGCTGAGTGACGTCAGTTCCGCTTGAAGGACGACACAAGGCGTGGAGGAGAGTGGGTCGGACTCATGGGTGTATTGTATCAACTGCGGAGAATTGAGAACAGACAGAGAAATAACATGGTTTTAAATGACTTTGATATCAATACTTTGAATCATGTTAGCACATGCCCTTGTTCCTGCACACAACTTGATTTTTTTTCCTCAATTCCGTTCCTAATTAATATACTCTAAAAACGGATCAAGACCTCATGAATTACTGTAGAGAAAGAGTTGTTTATGATATACTAGCTGAACTCGAGCGAATAATTCACACATACAGTTAAAAAAAGAAAAGGACAATGTAAAAAATACATACCCTCTTTTCACCCCTTTAGGGATATATTTTCGTAAACTGGTATGATAATTACCTATTGTCGTGCAAACAACACATCTGTACTATTTCAACTCGATTAGAACTTAGAAGTGGCCGTAAATTAAATTACCAATTTTGAAACGGAAGGACAACATACATACATACATACGAACGAAGCAAATTAAATAAAAGCTCGTAAAAATAAGACGGTTTAAATGTAACAACTTTAAAAACGTCCTATTGCAATAAACGACAAACTACTAATGCAATGCAATGCTCAACAAAATCCTCTCACAACAGCCGAGACAACAATTTTTCGGAAGCGCCAATAAATGATTTAAATTGTAACTTCTATCATTCTTTCTTTTCTTTCTCTCTTTCTTCCTTCGTGTTTCCACACAGACATCCCGGGTTCGATACCCGGCGACGCCAGGAAAATTTATAGTTTTTCACTTCAATGTTTCAGTTGTGTAGACGAGATAATGCAAAACTTTCTTTTGTGACTTATCAACGCAGTTGTAAAACTTGGATACGGCAACCGAGGTTACATCTAAACCCCCCAAAATATTTCACGACGTGTCTAGTGAGTAAACCCACGTGGAATTGGGCCTCACAAGCACTCGTTTCCGTGGTACTCTAAGTTGTCCATCATGAGAAATACTGAGACACAGACATTGTAACTCCGTTGATCATTTACATTACGTAATGTTTAAACGCTAGTTATATTTACACCGTAACGTAACACAATTGTAATATAATTGTGGAAATAGATTTTTTCGTGAACATTTCATTTTTCTTCAAGGATGTTTCTATACAAATGTATTTTAAATGATATCAAATAATTAGATGCATGTGATGATCTCGTAATAAATAAATCACAAACTTATTCTACAATTAGAATACAAACCTGTGATACATATTTGGTTTGCAATTATGAAGATTTCAACTACAATCACATACATTATCTAGAAAAGCATTGATTGAAGAAGAAAAATTAAAATTAACAGGACGAAAAACTTTGTGACCTTAGTGACGGTATTTATTTTATTTACTTATTTACAAAATTCGTATGCCCCCGTCGTAAAACAGGTGTTCCAGTTTGTCACGATTAATTTATCGCTTCTGAGTTTGTACTATACAGACAACAATTTCACAAAATATCTTAAATCGTTTCTATTTCTTCTATCATAATCACATAAATCTAATGTCATCTTCCCTATCCTATTCAAGTAAGTGTCGTTATGCTCATGTCCATTTATTATTTCCATTGTCTTTCCAAAAGGTTTGAAGCATTTATTATCTTTACTGCATCATTCTAGTAAGGGCAACGTAAAATTCTTGAAATAAAAGCGAATCCTTTCTTAATGCGATCACTTAAGAAATTGTCGAGGACACGTTTCATCACCTCCTACGCCAATAAAAGACGACTGTCATGTTAGCGAAAATTAAAGTTCGCGGAATAGGTGTCATTTCCGACGCATTCTCAATTACGAGGTCGTTAGCATGCTCAGCACAGTTTGCGCAGTTAACGGAGAGACCTGCGCAATGCAGAATGCCAACTTCTCGTAAACTAAGGCAGGTTGGGAGTCGAAGGATCCAAGACATGCAGTATGCAGTGACGGCGGAAGATCGGACCATCATGGATCGATTTGTTTTCAGTTTTCCTTCGGGAAGAGGCGTATTTTATAGACAGGCTCTCTCTGTTGTTGCATACGGGCAGCGGTCCCATTAATAATATTGTGATAATTTATCTCAAATTTAGTGTTCTTATAATACTTACGATTTATAAATAATATTTTCCGGAATAATTGAAAATTTGAATATACAATGTGGATGAGCAAAAAGATGAGTTAATACAAAAATTGATACATCAGAATCGGGGTACAGAAAGGGATAAAGTTAGAATAGTTAAAAACATAGGGAAGAAGGAGTGGAGGATAAAACGTTGGAAGTAAGAAGTGGACTGTGCGTTTGTAACATCAGGACCAGTGCAGTCTATCGATTTGTGAAATTTTAACATTTTCAAGCATTTTGCTAGCCGGAAATTCATAAGGAGATTCTGGGACGGACCGGTCGCCGCCAAATAAGGAAAAGTGACCGCCACTAAGCCTTCTCTTCATAGTGTAAGTGCCGAACTGTTTCCATGTACTTCTGACAATTGAGTAGGAATGCCCTCAGAAGAATGTTGCAGAAGCGCGTGGCCAGTGTGAATGGAATATTTCCACAGGATGCAAAAATAATGGCCCTACCGAGAAGGACGCTGGCATATCGGTAAAGACGCAGTGTTCTCAGAAGCCGAGGGGTGACCAAGATGATGTAGAGAGCTCAGTGCGTTAGCGAAGGCGTGATCACGTGACCTCCGCTTCCGTGTATATTGGGAGGATTGAAGATCCTCAGAGACTTTCAGACTTGAGACTTCTGCGGAAGTGTTAGGAAGTTCCCGGGCACTGAGATGTGACCTGGTTAGTATTGGTCGTCAGACCACTGAGAATTGTTGCGGTAATTCAATTACATTGCTATTAGGCGCGAATGACGTAACTTGGAACAGTTAGTTACTTCGGGATAGCAACTTGTAAATTTTTGAGATTCGGATGATCTGGGTAGATTTCCGAATTAATTGTAACACCAGTATTCATATCTTTGTGTAATTGTTGCTTTCAGATGGCAATAACTGTGTAATAACAAATTCATACTTGTATTTATGATTTGAGAGTTCGTGCAAGTTTGTAAATACGCAGATTTCAATTTAACTGGTATTAAAGGAATATTTTATTGTTATTACACGTGTGTTTGATTGTTTGGGAAACCAAGCTGGTGGCAGCGATATCAACCATAAGGGTTGTGATATTTATGGTTGAATCCCGCATCTACCCAAAAAATACCCACATCGCCATTGGGCTTGTGGTGTGATGTAACAGCGTTATATAGACAAATAATACAAGGAAAAATTTATATTGGATTTCGATCCTACAGTATAGACACGTTTATCGAACCACTTCGGTGCTATTTGTGCCACCGACTCGGCCATTTGGCAAAATATTGTAAAGAGAAGGACCAATGTTGTGGACATTGCGGAGAAAAAGGACATGACCGGGGGAGTTGCAAAGTAGACAGAGAAAAAACTAGTTTGCATCAATTGTAGGAGAAAGTATAATGCGTGGAGTCGGGAATGTGAGGAATACAAGAAGGTTAGAGAGATAATAAAGCAGCATACCAACTATGGGATGCAGAAAAATTTGTACTGCGGCCTACAAGGGGCAATGGAATTAACAAAATATATAGAAGATAACAGCATAGATGTATGCGCCATTCAAGAGCCATATTTAAACAAAGGGCATATAACATATATACCATTACGGATGAGATGTATTCATTCCTATGGAGGACGATCAGCGATACTCATATGTAACACAATTGACGTCATGGAAATTAAAGAATTCATTAAAAAGGATATACAGGTGATCCGTGTAGTAAAAGGAGACATAATGTGATAATAGTAAATGTATACGTAATATTTGGAAGCAAAAAGATAAAAAAATTTCATGTGGTGAAAGAGATATTAGACAGATATAAGGCCCAGGAAATATATTTGTGTGGAGATTGGAACAGTAGATCCACATTGTGAGATCGTGCAGAGAACAAAAGAGGAAAAGAAATAAAGATAAATTTTGAGAAAGATCTTAGTATAGTGAATATATATGGGACTCCAACCTTCTATGGTGGAAATGGTACATCGATATTCGACCTAACTTTACAGGGAAGGAATGAACGGACTACGGTCACTATGTGGGAGATTAATGAAGAGATCGAAAGTGATCATAAGACCATAATGTTTATCATAGAAGAAAAAGAAAATAAGAATCAGGAAGAAAGAAGATTAAATTATAGAAAAATAAATTGGGAAAAGTTTCAGAAAGAACAAATGGGCATGGATTATAAGATGACAGGTGATCCAGAAGACGTAGATCTGCAACAAACTATATTGAGAATAGTAGAGCCATATTGTGCCAAAAAGATAGTGGGACAGAGAAGAGGACAAACATGGTGGGACGAAGAATTACAGATAGCGAAGAAGGTACGAAAGAAAAAGAAAAAGCGCTATAAAAGGATGAAGAAGGGAACGGAAATGTATGAAAGGGAGAGGAAAGTTTATAGAGTACTTAAAAGAGTTTAAGAAGTTAATTAGGAAAAAGAAACGGACAGAGTCGGAGCAATTTATATCAGATAGCATGTCAACGTATATTTGGTGCTTACCATATGTGATAGGCAGGGAGAAAATCAAGAAGAGAACGATTTGGATAACAATCAAAAAGGGAGATACACTAACAACATACTGGACAGATAAGCAATTGATACAGGACATATTACATGGAGAAGAAGAACAAATAATGCAACATAGGGAATACGAGTATGTGGAGACAAGTAATGAAGGGCAAATAACGTATGCAGAGGAATTGAAAATAGTGACTGAACTAAAAAACAACAAGAGCTCTGGATATGACTGTATCAGGAATGAGATGATTAAGAAAATGGAGTCCATTTTCGAGCAAGAAATGGTTAATATTTTCCAAAATTATTACAGTTTCGGATATTTTCCGCGAAATTGGAAAATTGGGTTATTGAACTTATTCTTAAAGCCGGGAAACGGAGATCAACAAGTTAGCACATCGTACAAGCCAATCACTTTATTACCTGGAATAGGAATTTTTTAGACAAGATAATAGCAGAAAGATTAGACAAAGAATTAAAAGGAAAGTTGCCTGCAAACCAATACGGCTTCACTGCTGAACTAGGAACAGAGGATGCGATTGGGCACTTGTTAAGGAAGGTCAAAGAGAGAACATCAAGATATGTACTCCATGTATGCATTGGCATTCAAGGAGCGTTTGGCAGTGCTCAATGGTCCACGATAATAAAAGAATTGGAAAAGAGAAGTATACCATTGCAACTAATAAAATTAATAAGGTCGTATCTGGAGGACGGGAATGTGATTTTAGAAATAGATAATCAAATACAATAATAAGTACAATGCGGGAAGGTTAACACAGGGTAGCAAAACTGGCCCAATTTTTTGGAAGGTGGTTATTAATGTTATACTAGAACAGATGGAGAATGTTGAAATAATTTCTTATCCAGACGACATAGCCATATTAGTAGAGGCAAATAGCCGGAAGAATTTGGAGATAAAAAGTACAATGATATTAAAGAAATTTGAGAAAAAATGTGCAGAAATTAAATTAACAATTTCCAAAACAAAATCAGAGGGAATGGTATTCGGGTTAAAGCAGCGAGGGAGAAGTAGAAGAGATACAATTATTAAATTTCCAACATGGCGGTTACAATTAAAGCAGGAAATAAAGTATTTAGGCATAATGGTTGATAAAAAGTTAACATTGACAAGACACATAGAGCACATAAGTCAAAAGATAAAGAAAATCATCTATGGATTACAGAGTTGGCATTAGGAAAACTACTATAGGACCAAGGCAATTGGTGGGATTATATCAAGGAGCACTAAGACCACATCTGGTATACGGAATTCAAGCATGGTATGAGAAAAGCAAACATACGCTCACTGAAAGAAAATTGAGTAGTATACAAAGAAGATGTCTTCTGCCTTGGAGAGGTGTGTACAAGAGAACATCAACCAAACCATTGCAAGTGTTATTGGGAGTAATGCCAATAGATTTAGAATTTGACAAATATTATTTAAGAGGGAAGATACGGGGAGGAGAAATAGTGCAATTGGGAACAGTACAACTCGATAAGAACACAAAAGGATGGAAGAGAATAATCTGTACGGAATTAATGGGTTCTTGGAATATAAGATGGGAAAAGGCCGTACAAGGAAGAATAACACTTAGATTCATAACGGGTGTGAAGTTTAGCCATGCAAATAGGAGATGGTTCCTTCCAATACCATCGGTATATTAGATTTTAACAGGACATGGCAATATCCAGGACTACTTGTATAAAAGAGATCTACCAACAAGCAAATCGTGTATATGTGGTGAAGAGGAAGATACAGTAAATCATGTACTACATAATTGTAAGATCGTGGAAGAAGAGAAAGCACAATGAATGAAAGAGCTAAAGAAACATGGTGTGTATATATATTCTTGCATTAGGAATGTGCTGAAATGTTAAATCTGCCTCTGCCTTAGGGTCCTTGATGGGAATTGATGGGTGCGTACATCGAGAGAGTAAATCGGTTTGTTGTGTACTCAGTGATCATAATTGCTTTTTTGACAGTAAATTTATTATTATTATAGTTATTATCATTCGCTAACTAATTCGCTGCATTCAATGGACTGTCTTCTTGAAAACAAGCACACAGATATAGTTATAATGAAGACAATAAATATGTTAATTGAAAACATCGTTTCAAATTTGAAAACTTATTGTCCCGATAAGGGACAGTCCATAAATTTCGTAACGCAGAAACTACAATTTTAACAAACCCTCCCCTTCTCAATATCTGCAATGATATCGCAAACCTGCCGCAATAGTTAAGTAACTCTGTCCCCTCCCCGTCGTTAATAAATGTTTTGTTGCATTTAGGAACATGTGGAGACAAAATTTCGATACACTGACTTACTCGTTCGTTCCTCAATTCTCTGAAAGGTCTGTCAAGAAAGGTTAAACGCGCCCTACAAAACATACGTATTAAAGCTTAGTTCACTAGGGCTGACACCCCCTTACCCCATTGTAACGCAGAGTAACCACAGCACAAACTCCCCTCCCCTTAAATCATTTATGGACAGCCCAAAACAATATTAAAATAAGCATTCGAAATAGCAACCACAGGATCTCGTTTTTCTCGACAGGACCAAAGACGAACCTCGTTTTATTAACAATATCTAAGGTCCCACTGTCTTTGTAAGGTTCAAAGAGTCCTATGGATTCACAGGGCTTATTGCTTGGAGATTTCTTCGCCTCGGCACAAGGAAAAGAGAAGGGCAGCGTCACCTCCGAAATATACCCGATGCTCATTTTCAAAGTCGGTCATCGGCGGAAGCATCACGAGCAGCTTCACGAAGCGACAATCTTCGGGGGTGGGGAGGAGGGAGGAGGCAATACTCGACAAATCGCCATACATTACGATTTATCATCAAAATAATACTCAATAACAATAAACAATAAACGTTGTCTCATACTAGTAACATGTTTTGCACGAGACTTTCTATGAAGGAAACATGTTAAATAATATTACGGATGAGGCGGCAAAATGGCTAGTTCCGGCCTTGTCACATGCTTGCTCGTTTTGGAGGAGACTGACTAAACCTAGGCCAAGACGTTAGGGGATGAGAAAAATATACGACTCCATACCTCGGAGTGTATAATTAATTAGTAACAAAGACGTAACCAAGTTTTTTGAATGGGTGGGGAGCAAGATTATTATTACAACTACTAGGGGCAACACCTATTAGAGGTCAACTACATACATGACACGGTAACACGACACAACCACTTACAAATTTTATAGAGCTAATGTAGCTCGCCAGATATTTCTCGACTGGCGAGGACTGTAGACAGTAATTTAGCAATATGTTGGAGTTGCGGCGATATTGTCGCACATACTTTACTTAGATATTACAAATAATTGTTTGCTGCATTCGCAAAAAAAAGATTTGACAAGTTGTTGATGCTATTTATATGTATTCCCTTTTGGTTCTTTTTTAATTCGTTTAGCTCTTTTGAGAACTCCGGTGGCAGGTGTCCGTCCTTGCACCCCCACCGGCCATGACTACGGCAATGGTTACCAGTGATATTTTCCCACTAGACACGAGGAAAGGAAATAGTAAGCGAGTGGAAGGAGGATGACGCGATGATTGGAGTTTGCAGATTCAGTGTATAGGAAAGGATTTACTCACTGCAATTAGAGGTCGCTACGCGCAGGGTCTGGAGTGGGTTCTGTAGAAAATACTACCGTAGCTAGACAATGTATCATTTGCACGCTGCATTAAATAACTAACGTGTCCGTCGAAGAAGACTTCAAAAAATATAATTTCCATGTTTTTTCTGGTATGTTACACGCAAATTCTGAGTATGACAAATTTTAAGTTGGTACGACTTCTAGAAGAGGATTCGAATTTGTATACCTAAATTAGTTACACATACATTATCAAGAGGGCTTTTTTGCATTTTTATGTGAATTTGGATTCGATGATTTTAATTGTTCTCGAGTATAGTAAAAATTAACTCTTAAGATGGTTTTCGTAAAAAAAATTCGAAATATTTATCTAGCCTTACTTTTTGCCCTTACGCCATTCTAGAATTAAAAAGAACGAAAGAACAATAATTGGATTTAATCAACCATAGTCTTTAAGTCCCAGTTATAATTGGTATATTTTCATTATCCGTATCCAATGAGTCTTGTAGAGGCAAACTGAATTAAAGAGGCGGCGGAAAATTCTAAAACAGTTTGTGATAAATGTAGTAATACTCATTAATTTTACTTACGATTTTTACCCGAGACAAGTCCTCCATATAATTCATGTTGTTACTACATTAATAGACTACATAGAATCATTGATAGTTGTTCACGAAGAAAAGCAAGTTCAATGACTCGACCGTTATTTCGTTCTGGTATTTCGATTCTACGAACGATTCACTGATCCCAAAACAGAACTGATGACGTGAATAAATCACGTCCGTAAGTATTATATCATGCATTATTACAAAACAAAAGACTACTTCACTTACACTAGAGGATGAAGCCCACAATATCGCCTTCAAAGAGAAGATCACACCCCACCCCTTCATAACAATTATTAAATTAAACTCCGTATTATACATCTCGTGCCTCATTTGCATTTTAGAGAAAGGAAAGATGATGCTGGAGACGAGTCTAACAAGCCTCCAAGCGACGGGTAGACGATGACAGAGAAATGCAAACGATCTGGATGTGCTTCAGCAGTCGCCCGAGGCAACGCGCTTTGAAGACCGTGTACCACCTCATCAGCATGGAGGAATACATCTTCACTTCATTTACAGAACAAAAGACACGTTTGTTCTGTAAATGAAATAGAGATAACGAGAGATAGAGATAATCATTGCGAAATAGAGATAACATGTATAACATAAAAATTAATATTCCAAGTAGGCGAGAAAATATATTGTCATAAATAATTCATTTTTATCAATCTTTTCGAAATTTTGTAGTAAATGGAAGCAATAATTATTCACGGGACAACGTTGCCTCGAAATATTGCTCAACAGAATCAGGCCCATTGTTCAACGATGCATGTTGCGACGAGTCTAAAAGAGAAAGAGGGTCTTCTTGCTTACTTCTAGTATAACAAAAGGGGTAAGGGTGACCCACGGTGAGCCTGCGTCTACTGACTGTTTATGAGCTGTCTACGGTATCTGGCATACGTTCGATTTAGAAAGCTAGTAGCAATAACAAAAGGGAGAGTGTTTTTTCTGGAACTGAGGGGATTCCGTAGGACGAAAAGGGGATGAAAAGGGGTCACCTGAGTGGTCTTTTGTGTGAAACTGGTGACCTCAATTGTTTAGAGACAGACGGCCATCAAGCGAGGGCACTACATCACCAGACGGGACACCACTTGACTAAAGTACGATTGGAGATGGACTTATTAAGGCAACAACGTTAAAGGACCACAGCCAATCAGAAGAAAACACGTGAAATAAACTTTTAGTTATTATTGGTCAAAAAAGATCGTGACGTATGCCATAGGCGGAGTGAAACTGATCTTACAAAGTAGGAGAAGAGGGGATGATGATTTTTAAGCACAGGCAGACATACTTATATTACTTTATATTGCATTTACTATGACTGATTATAGTGTTTACGATGATTGTGGTTGAAAGATCGTGAGAGATTATTGTCGATATTTCTCGATAGAGGTGGACGCCATCTTAGATCGCGAAGATTTAACTCCGAGCGA
Organism: Laupala kohalensis; assembly: GCA_002313205.1. NCBI lineage: Eukaryota > Metazoa > Arthropoda > Insecta > Orthoptera > Trigonidiidae > Laupala > Laupala kohalensis. The sequence continues at coordinate 199,866 of NNCF01135257.1, read as the reverse complement.
CATTCGTCGAGTTTTCTCACAGTCGACACTCGCCTTCTATAAGTTTCTACATCCGACAATGACCATCAGTGATGTTTAAATTCACCGCGAAGCGCGATCTCGGGAAACTCGTGTCGAAATCGATTGAATTCTCAAAACATCGATACCTGTGAACGCGCAGCTATGCATAACTGGTCCTATGGAAGTTACGATTGGAGGGCAGCTGATTGCCACCTGGTCGAAATCAATACGCCAATGGGACGACTCCTTTAGGCGTCCCGCATCTGCAGCTTTTATCTCCAATGATTTATGTGAAATATATTTACTAAAGAGAATTGGGTAATGGCACAAGCACCCTCATTGGTAGCGGCTGTGCAGTTATCAGATTGAATGAACGTTACTGTTATGATGTGTTATGATGTTTAATGAGCCTTCAGCTCGTATGATGTGCTTGAACGGACAAGTTCCATTCTTGATTGTCAAAGAATAACTATTTGTGTAAAGCCTGTGTTAATTTAAGATTTGATGTGTGTGATAGTGAATTTCCATGTTTTATTATTATTTTTGGGGAAATGCTAAAAGGGGATTATTTGAAGCAGTGATAATGAGCGGCCATTTTGGATTACTCAATTAAAATATATTACAATTGGCGCTCTAACTTGAGGCTGCTCTGTTTGCATTTTCCAACAACAATTTTCAAGTTTATTACAATATTTGTATTTATTAGAGAGGTCCCCCTCTAGATCGGATTAAAATGCAAGAAAAGGGAGGTGGGCAACGTTGCGACCGATTTGGAAAATAATAACCCGTGCCACCGAGGAGTTGAAATTTAAATGGGATTTTACATTGGGAAGTGTACTTTTTTGATACTTTTGAAAGTAACATTCTTATTTTGCAATATTTTGACTTGGAACTGTATACCCTACAGGATTCGGGGTCGCTGAACACGAATTCGATGTTACAAAGTAGATTTGATTGCTCTGTGTTCATCGAAAAATTTCATTTTTAACCAAATTGACAGATAACCTGAGTTTTTATATTTAACATTTCATGAATTATTAACATTAAAATGATATAGTTAAATTGGCCGAAGCGTTTTCGCTCCTACCATTCAATTGAACGGAAGAGCGTGGATTCCATTCCCGTTCGCTCGAACTTAATTAGGTTTACAGTCGGGGTTTCCCTCACCTTCTCCACGTAAGTGACAATCCGGTATCTCTCCATCTCCATTCCCTCTCCCAATAGTAGTGGAATAATGTAAGAGTGAGCTCCGTGGTCTGAACATTGCCGTAAGGCATTAAAAAACCAATTTTTTCCCTTCATATTTATAGAAATTAAAATGTTGATGTCGAAAACATATACAGAATTTTTACAGAGTATTATGAATAAAACGAATCAGTTCTATCATTTTTTTAAATATCCCCTTACGCAATTAGAGTTAAATAAAAAATTTCAGTCGAGACAAAAATAACGAATAATCCATTTCATCTGTTTTATTGGATTTTTAATTACGAACTACATGCAACTGCATTGGTAATTATACTCATTATGGTTTCATAAAATTCTGGACCGAAGAATATTACATTGGGTTCATAGAATGACTTCTGTTACCGAATTTTTTCTTAAAACGGCAAATTGTATTTTGATATCGCACCGGTCAACTAGACAATTAAGCTCTCACAATATTAGCTTAGTAATTGACAGCTCTTAACTGCATTAATGCAAGCAGCACTACATGACTCACTTTTTATTTCGATTGCTAAACATAAAAAATATTGCACTTGTTTTGGCATTTTCGTGCAAATTGGATTTATTTGATTTATTAACTCAATGTCCGATACAAAAGAATAGTAAATTAAAACTCGATAATCCGATTCACTTTAAATAATGAATATTGAAATCGTAAATTAAATTTATGACAGATTCCAACAAATTTTGAGCTTTAACATTACAATTGACTATTTGACTCACCTTGGGTTTCTATACTGTATTACATGCATTTTTATACACGTTTTATATGAATTGCTATTCAAAATCTCAACTCTCCTTATACTTAAGTAATACTACTACTTTTTTTAATGTTTCTTTCAACATCTTCACTGAATTACTACTTAAGGGAGGGTAGTAAGTATTAGTTCTCGAGTTATACGAACTGGAAGAATGCTGAAACATCATAAACACATCGCTCCAATACAACACCTGGCAGACACAAACATCACATTTGTTGATCTGCAATCCCACCTTCCTGCCAAGGTCTTTACCCGGCACGGCCTTCATCTGCGACCGTCTGGGAAACAATGCTTCGCTTCTCTCTTAGCTACAAACCGTACCTCACCTCCTCCATCTACACAAAATCCACCACCCATCCCTATTGCTACCTCCTCACTTTCTCCATTTATCCCCACTCCCATCTCTTCTCCTGTCCTTGATCCCGTCTCCACCCCTTATCGCACCTCTCCCATCCTAATATGTCTCAACGGCCCCAACCCCGAGTCCTTCCGCCCCCAAACACGGTTATAACTTGCGGTCGAGAGTTCGCTGCGTTGCTCGAAGATGACAATGAAATATAAATTCTTCTCAACCATCTGAATTCAATTGCATCCCTCGAGAAAATAAAATAAATATCTTGCATGTGTTCAGTCGCTTTCCAACATAGTAATAGATATCGAATTTTTTTAAATAGACTATATATTTGATTTGTTATGTCTAACAGAGCATTGGCTATCTTATAATTACATAAAAAGTACTTTTATTCCAAATTATTCATTAATTAGTTTTTACAGTCGACAAAATTTCAAAGGTAATCATCCTCACGGCGGTACATGTATCTACGTTAGAAATGACATTTTATCCTCCCCACTGTTAGGTTACGAGAAATTCTGCTCAGATGATATTTTCGATTCTCTGCAGTTCATTTGACCGATAAAGGCATTGTAGTTTTGTGTATCTACAGACCTCCGCAATCAGATCTTGAAATATTTTTTCTGAATTTCGAAATCGTATTAAAACGTCAAACACAGAACTATACGAAATCTATTGTTATCTGGGGCGATTTCACTATCGATTTCCTCAGTGAATCGGATTCCGCGCAGAATTCCAAGAATCCGTTCAATAATATAATCAGTACCTTCAATCTTGTTACTACTATAATCCAATAAACGTTAAAGCATCAACGATAAATTCAATGAATTTTTTTTTCAATATTCTTGAAGTATTAAAACTCCTGCTTTCCTATAAAACGCAAGTTAGTTAAAGTAAACAATCACAATCGATGGATAACTCAAGGGATTAGAATTTCTTCCAAAAACAAGCGTCATTATATTATCTCTCAAAATTCAATAACCAACCTCCCGAATTTGATGATTATTTCCGTAAATATAAATCCATTTTTAGAAAAGTGGTCAATGCAGCTAAAGTAATGGAAAATGTCAGACGAACAATAGAATGGAGCAACCGGACTAAAACCATGTGGAATATTATAAAGAATTACACATCCCCTTCAGAAAATCGTCAAGAAAACATTTCTCTACTAGACGATGGCAAAATTGTATCAATTCCAAAGGACATCGCAAATTTGTTTAATTATTATTTCTCAAAAATAAGTAAAATATCGAAATCAGTAACTCAAAACCAATGTCCACAAAATACACGTACCGCATTCTATGTTCACTTCCGAGACTAACTCTAGTGAAGTTATGACTGTCATCAGTTCTTTAAAAATTAAGTATTCAGCTTTTCCTCCGGGTAGTGGCGGATTTTCCTTGGGCGGGAATGTCATTAATACTTTTGTTTATTAATCTCGAACTTTTCTGCGCTAATTCCTACAATTTATTTTGAATAATAAATGAATAACAGTAGGTATTTATTAAATAATTTCATTTGTAAATATTAAATCCGCCACTGCCCATGGGCTCCTGATCGGAATTGATGGGATGGTCCCTTGCTTGTCTCCGGGTAGTAACATAGTATATTGCCCCCCACGTGGTCATACGCAGTTTGCAACTGCTTTTTTGACAATAAATTTTATTATTTCTAACACAAAAATACCAAATCATACTTACATGACTATTATTATGCACAATTTAGAATCGTGCCATTATAAAGGAAAAAGAAAGGCTCATTTTTGAACTCATCCAGCCTACAGATCCGAGGGATGAAAAGATTAAGACAACTAGTGGTACAAAACTATTGCACATACTTTCTAATATGTTTCTCCGACTGTAGCATTGAGTGGCAAGAAATTGTATAGTGAAAAGGTTATTTTTGACATGGTTATCTGGGCAGGATATGTAATTTACTTCTAATGATAAATAAATTATTAAGATATTATCCATGCCCGCTCAAAGCAAACGCGCCATCTATATTCTTATTTTAATTTTCAATAGTCAAAAATTAGCAATTTAAAAATGTATATTTCTGTTGACTAAAAGTAATGGGATATACGATCATCGATGTTAAAGAAATATCACGAAAACAATACTTTAAAATAAAATAAATTTATTTTGTCAACAGAGCAGTGACAAAATAATTATATTTTATTTTAAAGTATTGTTTTCGTGAAACATGAAACAAGAATTCCGAGACAAAAAATCGTATTGCCCTTCAGTTATTGCTTTAAGTCATTTTGCGTGAAGAAATAAAACCATCTGCTCACGTATAAAATAATATGCACCACTGTAGAAGTACGAAACTCAACCGTCCCGGTGATAGCAACCTCAACAATCAGCAAAATACGGCAGTTGAAAAATTGATACTTAACTTTCCTCAGCAAAAAGATCGCATATCCACTAGGGTTCGAAGTATCGACCTCGAGTATCGATACGGAGAACTCTCTTGAGGGGTTTTCCAGTCACAACCAGAAAAGTTGACTGTAGTTGATTGTAGTCAACTTCGCTGTAGTCGACTCTTGGCTGACTGTAGTTGACTTTAGTTGACTGTAGTCAACTCTTGGCTGACTGTAGTCAACATCGCTCGGAAACGCGAATGGAATGCAAAAGTGGTGCAGAAGTCGACTTTTGGGTTGGCGCATGCGCGTTGGGAAACTGAAATGCTTTTGTTGAGGTAGACGTTCACAAAATGCTTAATAAAGAATGAATTACTTGGCGATTCTTCTAATTCGAATCTCGGTATCGATACTTTCGTTCGAACCCTAATATCCACTGGACCACTGGACGTGATGTTATCACCAAAAGCATCGACACGGGAGCAGTACATTTCAGTTATCCACCTGAGATGAACATGTGAACACAAGTCTCTGTGTAGGTCTGTGCATACCGAACATGTGAGCGCGAATCATTATTTAAAAAAGAAACATTTTACGTACCACATATATAATAAATAAAAGTAAGTTTTTTGTACGGTTCAAAGTCGCTAGATGAACTTATTACTGTCTTTTATTTGAAATTTGACAGTAAATATATATTTAGGATATTATTTCAAAATATTTAGCGACTTCTCTGTCTTTTAAATATCGTAAAAGTATTACGTAAATGAAATATCGTCGTAAACAGAAGTTGATGTACTATTTCGTATCTGTTGTGCGTTCGCTGTCCTCCTATATATTTTATCATTATCATATATTTCATTTGACTTTACCAAGAAAACATTTCCCTACTAGACGATGGCAAAATTGTATCAATTCCAAAGGACATCGCAAATTTGTTTAATTCTTATTTCTAAAAAATAGGTAAAATATCGAAATCAGTAAATCAAAACCAATGACCAAATACATCTACACACGTACCGCATCTGTTTGGTACTTTTTCACAAATAAATAATATCCAAGCTTCTTGTAACAGTAAACTAACGCGTAACTGCAATAGACAGAAATTATTTTACTGCGTCCATACCAAACTTTCAAGCGAAATACCGCTAATGCGTATTCAATGCATACTTAATGCACTTTACATACAGCAAATTTTAGGAGAATCGTTGCAGCCGTTTTTGAGTAAAATTCAAAAATAAAAGAAATAGGGCACGTGCATCGACAAGAAGTAAATTCTACCGGTCATACGAAATGTTAATTAAATTTATGCATCTATTTACTCAGAATCGCTGCACACAGACGAACGGACGGACAGACAGGCGGACGGAATGCCAAAATAACCACCATTTTCAAAATCACAAAACGGATATTTCCGTCAAAATCTCCCTTTCTAGTTTTTCACGATTACAATACTTTCTATTTAATGATAAAGTACAACTAGCTACGAATTGTTCAACTCAGAGATGAAACATCAGAAAAACCCGAACAAGATTCATTGGAAATATGTCCTAGTTAAAAATTATATTTTTAAAATTAAATCCCTTTCTTTATAGAATTCTTTAATGGCACTCTTTAGTGAAGACTGGGAAACGTATATGAGAAAGTATGTGCAATAGTTTTGCACCTCTTTATTGTGACAACAAATTACGGCGTTTAAAAAATCGACAAGGGTAGAATACATTTACGAGGAAGCAATGTATCACTTAATGTTAACGAAGCTTCAATGACGAATAGAAAAGAGCTTTTTTGACGAAAAACCAGTTGAGCGACTTGTTTAGTGCAAAAGAAAACCAATTAACCTATGAGTATTATGAGTCCCTTCTATAAATAAACATGATGTTACAGTATTTTCACGTTGATTGGTGTCCGTTATCGAACATATTGCGGATTATCCGTGAAAGCGCTAATCCGCCGTTCCTACGCTAGCAAATTCTGAATGTCAATTTATATATACAAACTTACTTATTTATTACATGGAGAATCGTCACAAATTCTGAATGTCAATTTTCTAATTTTAATGTAACATTTAATCAATTCTTTAATATGTATCAAATTCTTTAATTTGCACACGAACAATTCAATAATAATGTATTTGCGCGGGAGAGTGTTCCTCGAATTAGTGAGGAAGGCCCCATAGCTTCATTAGCTCAATCATCACTCTCTCTTCAGACTTCGTCGAGTCAACATCGGGCTTTAACTGCGTCGGTCATGAACATTTGGCGAGGTGTGTTGTGCGTGAGGTAAAACTATCCATTTCCTTCAACCATGTGATGTGACCATCTCGAACTGTCGTGAATATGGTTTTATTGAGACCATGGACACAGTGTGATCATATAAACTTTAAATGCTATTGATGGATCCACACACCGTCGCTGCCTCCTGCATCTTCCAACCGCCCGAGACGCTGTACGCCAACTGAGCATCAGAAAATGCTGCAAGAACGTAACTATGAGCTGGCCAGTGAAAATCTCACGAACAGTATGATCTTTCATGATCAATTCAATCTCCCTTCATTGACGAATTCAATAACATTTAACTGAACCTTGTTGTACATAATCATGCCTCTTATATCTTTAAATCAATGTCATGTATTTAGCTGTAAGTTTTAGTATTAGATATTTTACGTGTATGTCCATTGATTTCATGTGTTTAGGTTATTTTTTGATGGGATTATTAAGGAACGTGTTTTTGTATCATTCCGTTGTAAAACAATTAATATTTATATATCCATTGAGTTATTGTTTGTTTTGATATAAAATCATGGTAATTCATGTGATCCTCCAATTTAAAATCTTTTAATTATTAAAATCAAGATACCATCCAATCCCATAGCTTCCAGTGTGTTTTTGGGGTACGGCTCATGCTCCAACAGTTAAAACACAATTTACATTTAATCAATATTTCTTTATTTCATCCATTTTGTTAAATGAGTTTGACAATGACGACTGTTTCAAGGCTCTAAATTACGACCTCCTTTTAAGGTCTTTTCAGATGCTGTCATCACTATAGTACAAAACATAGTAAATCTTATATACTATCATCACTCAGTACCTTCATACAGATAAAATTAAAAATTACAGAACAAATAAAAATACATGCCTCAAATTTCCTAATACTTCATTCTTATCTGAATCAATAAATATCAAAATTAATATTAATATTCAAATACTGAGTAATTTGTTCACTACGTGTTTTGATGGAGTACTACATTAGTTAAAAATAATAAAATAAATAAATAAATAATGTAAGTTGGCATACTTGCCGTCAGGTACATCATTTTCAGTTGGTAGTAGATGTTGACGGATAATGTAGTCCATTCAGTGTATTTTGTAACGGTATGGAGATAACATGAACTATGCAATAGCTAGAATTTTGGAAATGTTTTATGTAATATGTATGACGTATTAATTGATATTCACAAAACATTAGGAAGTATTAGGAAATTCGAGGTATGGATTTTTATCTTTTCTGTAATTTTTATTTGTATGAAGGTACTGTGTGGTGTTAGTATCAAAGATTTACTATGTTTTGTACCGTAATGATGACAGCAACTGAAAAGACCTGAAGAGGAGGCCGTAATTTAGAACCTTGAAACGTCGTCATTGTCAACCTTCACATTTCACATAATGGATGAAATAAAGAAATATTGATTAAATGTAAATCTGTGTTTTGACTCTATAAAGGCACGGTGTAACCTATGTGAGATATTCATCAGATAGTCAGAGAAAGTGTGATTGTGTACATTAATAACAGATTAACTATGTTATGTTGAATGACAATGGGGTCGAGATTCGAACTCGGGAACGCAAGCTTAACGCGCTCATGCGCTAACCACCTGCGCCACCCCGTTCGCCTCTCGGCCCAGTCTACCATTCAACTTGCGAGACCCAAAGACCTCTGAGGTGGTCTCACTGAGACTAGACTGCTCACATGAGGCGACTCCCTTAGGAAGTGCTTTGATTAAGGTCAGTATTATCCAATTCTGGAGTCCACAAACACACAGAAATCTCGTAATCACCGCAATTTAAGTGATTTCTATGAGTCATTACAGAACATGATCTTTAGGTATATACGCCATTTTAAGACTAATTATGTAAATAAAAACAACTCAAAACACTTGAAGTAATAAATAACTCTCAAGTCAATATCAATATTTTTTGGCTTAAGACTCGCACATCCAAATATTTAAAAAAACTGACTACTAACCTGGATATTCGGATATTCATATGAAGTAAACCAGAGGCCTTCATCGAACAGCAGTGTTTGAGTTCAGAAGGGTATTTTATCATCATTTTACAAACTCAAAATACTCGCCACCAATTTGTACGATTCATCTCTTATTTCTTTCAGAACGGCTTCGTCACCAATCCCAGAGATTCGCAATTTCGTCGTCTCTCTCTCTCCCTCCCTGTCCCGAAATCGATTCGCTGCACGAGCGCTGAGCTCGATCTGTGCCCTTCGTTTGCACAGCAACTCGGCTGACGTCATTTCATCAGAATCTGCGAATCCATTCAGATGAGAAAATGCAGCCGGAAAGAGCTTAAAAGAAGTCCTCTCCAATATATTTAGGAACGAGTTGCTTTGGAGCATTAACAAATCAATAGTTCCACTGCTTCCACAGTGTTACTCAAATGCTCAGCGCCGATGTCGGTACTAACCCTTCCCACTATTACGTCAAACCTTCCATTACAACTATGCCGTAGACGTAAGCTAAATAAAAAGCATGTTCTTCCCGTGATACATATCGTGCAAACCACAATGAAATTTAAAATCTCTTAATTATTAAAATCTGAAGTGCTAACTGGACGGACGTTAGCGTCCTCGCCTTGAGTACCGAAATACAATAAAATCTCTTTAGTCCGACATTTTTTTAATCCGGAATGTTCTATATTCCAGCATCTTCGACAATGACTGTTGATTTAAAAACTCATCCATTTTCATTAATTTTTATGCCACGCCGTTGAAGCTCGTCGTAATTTACGATAACTACGAATTAGATATTCGTCTGCTACCAATAATGTTGTACGTTAAAACTACTTTATATTGCAGACAATTTATTCGTCTTCATATCTTACATGTGCGTACTAACGACTCTTGTCAAAGATTTCAAATATTTAAAAACTTTAACTCGAGGCAGGATTCATTAATGTTTTAGTCACTCGATGAAGTCTCACACATGAGACGAAACGTTGTGATTCTATGTATATGTTTCAACATTGAGTGCATAGTTAAAGTTTTTTGGAATTATAAATATTAGACTAGTGTTGCTGGAATGCACATGTAAGAAGTGAAGAACGATAAATGATCTGCAATATAAAGTCGTTTAACTTGCAACATTGTAACCATTACCTCCGCCGTTTTTATTAATTCGTCTAAAATATTACTTTTTTAATGTAAATAACAAATAAGTATAATCATAAATATGTGTATAACATGTTCACTCATTGTGATAACCCGTTTTCAGATTTAGAAAACCCTTTATAATTCGGAAATATCCGCCTCAGATCCGAAGCATACCAGATTTAAAAGTTTATTTTTTAATTGTTGTATTTGTAAATGGGAAATGTAGCATTGAAGCTTATCTACATGGAGCGATAGGAGTTAGGAGTTGGGTGGTAGGTCGTTGTTAGTAGGTGGGCCGGTTAACTGGGTCACGTGGAACTTGGCTCACGTTGGAGATGTTAATAGGAGTTGTTAGTAATAGTTAGAGTTATTGATACTAGGAAGAGCTGGATAGAGGAAGGAAGGTTTGCTTTTCACTAGTCACAGCTATATGAACTTTGATATGAAAAGCTACAAATTTGCTGGCCCCATCGGGAAGCGACAGCACTACCTTGCTACCCTGAGCTAAAAACAAACATGGAAATAGAAGGTCAATAATGTTCTATAAGCTAGTACTCGCATTTAAATTTTAAGACGACGGATGACTTCCGCGGAAGCTCCAATAAAACTAGTATTTATTGATACAATAAAATGTGTTTATTGATTATGCGTTCCTTCACTCCTAGCACCATGGGCGTCTTTAAAAAAACCAATTTTTTAGATAAATATTGTCGAGAGACTCGCAAGTACTAGTCATACCTCCTCCGCTTACACTAAAAACAGTTTTTAATCATTATAAAAAGTATAATTACATAATTACTATGTGTGGGGCTGCGATACAATCTGTGCCAATATTTATGAAATTGATACCTTGGATATTTTTTGTTGATGAAAGAATCATTGTTTGCTATTAGAGATCGAAGAACTTCAGTAAATAAAAAAATGTTACGCATGATAAACGGATATTTTAAAAATCTCGAGTTAAGTTGAAAACAGTGCGTCGACGACCTTGTGACTCCCCTGTCCAGTAGCACGGGAGTTAAGAAATCTGGTAATTATAATTTTTGGATTCATCTCATACATGGATCCTGTAATAAAAACTCCCAAGTTTTCACTACTGTAACAGACCTTGCCATCATTGTGTTTTCGACGTCCACATTCATAGCTTCGTATCTAAGATTCTGTTTGCGACACCCAAAAATGTTATTCGCCAAACTTATTTGAAATTTTATGGTCTACAATATTGACAATGGATAGCATTTATCCAAATCATGCTGAAAACAAATTATTCCGAAAAAACTAAATTTACAGGTGATTTCTTTTTCAGTTTTTTTTAATAACGTTGAAAACACAAGGATCACAAGGTCGATAACTTGCAATTTTCATTCAACTTGCATTTCGAGTAATTCAAATTTTTTGATATATCATACAATAAAACATTATCGATCTTGTGATCCTTGTGTCTTCAACGTTATTTTTAAAAACTGAAAAAAAAATCACTTGTAAATTTAGATATTCCGGATNTATATATATATATATATATATATATATATATATATATATATATATATATATATATATATATATATATATATCAAAAGATTAGAATTATCTGATTCTTTTGCAAATCAAGACCATTTTCAGTCCCAAGTTAATGAACTACTCTAATTCTTAGGCATAATGTGCGCTACATTCGTAAGTTATTCACACGAGTATATTATGTTGATGAGTTAGAATATGAGTTTGTTGTTTGATTATACCCCATCCCCCCTTCGCCCCAATAAAGTTGTGTAAATAGAAACATCGGATCCGAAGAAAGAAAGCATCTCATGGAATAATATTCTTTCCCCAAATTCAGGACACGTAATTTCAAACAATTGAACGGTCTCCGTAAAAGCTCAAGAAGTTCCCGTTTGTCTCTTGGCTTAATCTCGACGGGACATCTGCTGAGAAACCATCTTTCCCAAATATTCCTCCCGGCAAAGACAAAACTCCGCGGAACGAAACGTAGTACGTGAATCATCGCCATATAATAAAAGAAGAAACTTTATTAATTCGATGAGAAAAAGTTATCCGCCGCCATTAATATGAATTAGACAGTGGGAGCCACATGGGAAAGAGCGAGCGGGGGTGGCGTGGGTAATGTTCCCAGGGCCATCCGAACTCCGAGTGGAAGCGAAGCGCACTCAAGTGGAGAGTCCGCGCACCACCGTTCCTACGTCGTTATTTCCACCTGACGCAGATGCCGCTGCCCGCCTCCGTCTCGAGAGGCTCAAGAAATCAGGGGTGCCACTAACATTCGCTGAACACGAGGGGGGGGGGAAAGGGGGCGAAAACGTCGGAGCGAAACTTTTTTATTGCCATCGCATCTGTAAAACAAATTTAACAATATCGCGTTTCCTTTCTGAGGCCATGATACCAAAGACCACTTCCGGGAAGTATCCGAAATTATTGAAACTTCATGTTTCAGAGTGGTACATAAATATAGAACAATCTCTAATTATAAATATATAATTACTTCGCGATGGACGAATGATTCCGGTACCTCCAGTAAAACGCCTTCCCAGCATTCCATGAAGACGAAACTAAATGATTCTTCTATATTGAATAAACTAACGAAACTTATGTAAGTTAGATTGTATAATCTAAATAAAATATGCAATAGTTAATTTATCCTTACGAATTTTAAGAACCTTCAGTTCCTGGTTTTCTTAAAAATCATTTCTCAAGAATAAAAATTAATTTAGAATAACTTGAAGACTTCAGAATAAATTCGAAGAGAACGGTTTTCATAAGTCAAATGCTTTACATTGCCTTTTGTAATATGAAATATAAATAATGCATAGTGTATTTATAATGACTTCAACATATGTTTCAGTGTTTTCATTTGTGTGAAAACTCTTTAGTTTTCACAAATTTCAGTTCGTCCCAGTATTCCAACTCCGAAGAAAAATCAGCCAATTTTACTCAACTGAACAAAGTTGGGATGATACCAAATCTTGGTAAAAATAGCAAGAACCTGCGTAGCGAAACCCATTTGAAATAACCCTTAAACATGTTTTGGTATCTGTTGTTTGCACTCATAACACACATAGAATTGAATGGAGATCTCCTGTAACTATCGGTGCTATTTTAATTGGGTAAATCAACTTTAATCTCGTCAAAACTTTCTCAGCGATCTTAAGTACATATTGTATTAGTAAACACAGACTAGCATCAAACAAAGATAAGAAATTGCATTAAAACTTTAATTTTACCATTTAACTCATTTTTCTAAAAAAATCGAACGGATCTGTTCTTACATTTCATCCATTTACGTACAATACTTCATATATTAATAACAGAACTGATATTGTATACTTGAATGAGAATAAGATTGTTTTAAATAAATAAATATATTGTAAATAAATTCGAAAAATAAACTTGTTTCAATGAAACGAAACAAAACTGAGAAAAAAGCACATCAACTTTGGGATAAAAAATTCCGCATTTCAACAATTGTTGAAGACAGGATCACGGACATCTAATAAAAAATCTCCATTTACCCAATTCAACTGACTTCAGTAATGAATGAATGATGGTGTATAATATCATTAATTATACCATTTAAAATGAAACTGTACTTTGTCTGTTGTTTGACTAGAGTTCTCTAGTTTAGCAACATTTTTGTGGAACAAATTTTTTAATTCTCTGGAAAGGCAAGGTAAATTTTGTACTGTTCTTTTCTATATCAAATGTGTGACACACATGATAGTTTTTAATTCGATTCCATTGCACGGGAATTTATTTTAAAACTGTCCCAGTAGAGGCTTTGTCCATAAGTGTTCTTGAAAGCACAAAATAAATGTTATTTGCCCATCATAAGTTCATGTCTTAAATTATTTATTTAATTATCCATAAGAGCTCGTACAACTTGAAGATGCTTTTATAAAAAATATTTGCTCCAAAATATCCTAATTTTATTAGACGAGTTGAGAGATAATTCTTTCTTCCTTCATTAAAATTAAGACATTCAAAACAATTGCCAGATCATTCATATAAATAAATAAATTTACTGTAAAAAAACAGTTAAAACAGCGTATGACCACGTGGAGGACAATAAACTGATTTACTCTCCGGAGGCAAGCAAGTGATCATCCCATAAATTCTGATAAAAGACCCTAAAGACAGAGGCGGATTTAACATTTCAGCACAGTCGCAAGATAAGAATAAAAGTAGTTTGGTACATGTTATAATAGTACTAGAATACCAACAAATTTGTATTTCATAAAACACAAAACAGTTATTTCAGAAGTAAGCGTTATTATTGGACTATAGATTATTCCGAAAACATTGTTTATAAATCGTAAATATTAAAATAACACTAATTTCGAGATTTATTATTTCAATAGACACCGCTCCTAGACAAGAGCACAGAGACCCTGTATAAAAAATTCGCCTGTACCCGAAGGAAAACCGGAGAAAAACCCGAACCAGGATGGTTCATACTACTGTATGTTGAAAAAAGTACTATATTGTACTATAAAAAAGTACATTGAGAACAACATCCTTCAACATCAACATCAAGTCAGCAAAACTAAAGACCAAAGAAAAGGAGGTACAAAAGAATGAGCAGTTGCATTATTTGCCGACTTCAAGAGTAAAACGTGCAGAAATCACCCCGTGGAAAAGGCAGTCCTCTGTCGCCTGACAATCGCAACCCTCAGACGCGGTAACGATCTCTCGAACGGATAAGGCGCTCCGGAACTCCGGAAGGACGAGAAAGGTAGGATTAAACGCTCCTTTTGATACCGTTCCCTTAATGGATACAAAGATATTTCATTTGCTCTCTACACTCTTCTTTCATCTACAGATTACTACACTCTCTTCCGAACATTAGAATTACGTAATAATAATCTCTACGGTGACCATTTAAATTCATCAACTCCAATAAGTGCTTTTTTTACCCAGCTAAGATTTAAATTTCAAAAAACGAATCACTAAAATATGACTATAAAAAAAAATTTCCTACTATGGACCAAAAATCGAAATATCACAGCATTTTATTTAGTTGAAATTTTTTTTGAATTTGTTACATTTTACTTTCTACAAAAGTTTTGAAAATTAACCCCAAAATAATGAACTGAGAGATATTTATTTACATATTAGGAAAGTTCTTTTTGTTTTCAGTAACAGAATAAAATTTTTAATTGCGCTTTTGAAGCAAGAGACGTCATTTCTATAAGTACGATATTGCACAAGAGGATATGTTGAAGCAGATGCATCCACGTACGAAAGTACAAGAGAAGGGGAAATGAATGGAGGGAATCGATTCATGACAAAAGCTAGTGAATGAACGACTCTTATCCTTCTCAGCCAGAAGACGATACGGAACTCTGAAGTGGAAGCCGTTGCATTATCAATGGACGCAAATTGGGATATTCACGTTGAGTCTCCTCGGACACACAATAAACACTCTTATTGAGTTGGGATCTTTTTCGTGTTGGCCGAAGATGATGCTTCAAGTACAAAATGATCCCACTTGGTCGTCCTGCCCAAAACGCACGGCTAAATTTTCGCAAAATAGATGAATTTTTTTACCACGTCACAGTCTGATAGAGAAGTACCACGCGAATGAACATTCTAACATCTAACAATATTTCCTTGAAGCACACATCAGTGATAAATAAAATAGAGAGTTGATCTTTAATCTGAAGATAGAAACTATCACTATGCCATGGAAGTAAAACAAACCGCTTAAAAAATCTACGAGCGTGAATAGTGAAATGTCCATGTCCAATTATAAATTCTGTCACATATGGCGTTAACTTGAGCCATTCCCTGTTCTTTCTTGCAAAACACGCACCCCGTATGTGCCTATACGTTTCTGTTCCTTTTGAACTCTTCTATCTAACGAGCCTGACATCCTACAAAAGACTCTTCACTAATTTTCGTGTTTTTTTTTTCTTTGATAGAGTGAAGGCTTCGATTACTGAGAGATACCCCACTTCGAACCTGGCAGAGCCGAAGTCCAAAAGAGCGTTTGAAGGTGAAATCTATCAGCGAGCTTGCTAGCATCAATGGGTATCTGGTGATAAAACCTAAGCGAAAAGACAGAGTCTATTATATAAAATTAAAAAAATAATAATAATTGTAAAATTAATTACATCAATAGATATTAAAACACGACTTTTGGCAAAACATTTTTCAAACGACAAAAATGTTTTACATTTCAATTTTTATTGGTAATAAAAACGTACAGTACATAGATTGAAGAAATAATACAGACGTAAAACAAAAAAGAAAGTAGTAAAGTGGCTCACAAATCTCCAGTGCTGGACCCTGAAAATAATGATAATAATTTATATATAAGAATAAAACAAAGCAGTTATGGAAATGCTATAATCTACTGTGACGAGACCATTCACAGTCACTAAACTCTTCAAAACCAAAGACCTGATATAACAACAGTAGACAAAATGTGTTCGACCCTTCGTATCGACAATGCAGTCCCACATAACAGAAAACACATGGTAAAAAAGTTAGAAAATATAATGAACTTGCCGATGAACTGCTCGCTATCATCCTTTGTTTCTGGGAAAATCCCAAGAAACACGAGAAAAATGAAATAATAACAAAATGCTTTAAATACTCGATTTTGTGAATTTCATCGAAGTAATTGAACTGTTTCTGTGGTAAATGACGGATATGATCCGTGATTAACAATAGGATAGAAGTGAAGAATAAAAATAGGATAGTAATCACTCTTCTTCACTACTATCCTGAATCAGCAAATTTTGGATCTCCATAGCTTCCCCTCTCTCGACTATCCAAAGCAGAGATATTTCGCTCAAAACAAGGGAACTGCTGGCATCCGAGTGTTCAACGCCTTACCGAAAGGAGGTTTTATGGACAGTGAATCGCCGTAGCGCCACGTGCTTCGAATGACAATTACCTTTCTTTTCTTCTTTCTAAATTCTCGCAACGCAATGGTTGAGAGGACTAGCTCTGAGGATAAAACAAGTTCTCTGATTATTGTATTCCTTATCCCTGCGCTCAATCGAATCAAGTAAATTTTTTCCTAAAAAGTATAGAGGGTCTGTATAAATGTCAGAATACACTTCATCAAGATTTGCCAACATCACTTTTTTTAAATTATTTTATGTCATGTTTCCATCCATAGTCATTGCGTGACATTTTTTACAATTATAAAATTTCTTTAACAACATGAAATCACATTTAAAAAATTTTTTTTTCTATCTCTCACAAACGACACCTCTTTGCAGCTTACCGATTTGGTACCTTCTCATCATACGTTAATTGCACTAATGTTGATATCGAAATACCAAACAAATTAGTTTATTGTCCTCCACGCGGTCATACGCAGTTTGTTCTGCTTTTTTTGACAACAAATTTATTTATTCATTTATTCAATAGTGCGATTAAACTGGGGATTTAAAAAAATGTTTGCAATTTTTCGACTGATACACATGTTGTAAAATTCTGTTTACAAAAGTTGTAAACAAAATACTAACATGACATAATTAGACAACATTTCGCGCCTTGTCTGAAAGTAGGGAGATCCGTTCTCAAGGGAAAACAACATGGTATCGAGTGAGGGTAACAGTGGAATGTTTTCAAAACAAATGTAGTCACCATTCTTTAATTTTGACCGACTTTATACGGTACACAAAGTACTTGACGGTATTCGTGAAACGTCATTGGATCATTAAAAAAATAAAACGAATAGCCGCAAAAACATGCATTTGCCACTTTTCCTTCTCACGAGAAATGTCTGATACGCATTCAAAAGTTGACTATAAATAAAAGAGATTGGAGAGACAAATACTTTGTTATAATCATAGGAGGAAAAATCTCTTATAAAAGCGAAACATCTCCATTTTCTGCAATGTAACAATTGAGAGAAATACGTGTACGCTGGTGTAAATGCGACTTTACAAGACGAACACACATCCGTACCATGTCGAGCACGAAATGGGCNGGGGGGGGGGGGCTTTAGGACTCGTCAACGGCAAGGTCATTAGAGTTTCGAAATTATACTCAAGGGGTTCGGAACAGCTACTAAACTCAAATGTTCCTAACCTGTCATCGATTTCCGGAGATGGACCATATGCTACATAAAATGAATAGTGTACTGTGAAATATCAAGTGTGAAAAATCGTAGCCTTAAAACACTGCTGAAACGCACTTAAAAAACAATTAAAATACACGGACTATTAACGAATGTTAACTATAAATTTGTTGTATTACAAGTTGCTAACTTTTATTCTTTTTTTAGGGTGGCCTAGGCCAAAATTTTGCCGCAGGGCGCACAAATGATAATTCCTCCTCTGTCCTAAGGCCCTTAATCGGAATTGATACAATGGTCCCTAGTTTGCTTCCGGAGAGTAAATTAATTTATTGTCCACCACGTGGCCAAACGCCGTTTGTAACTACGTTTTTGTCAATGAAGTTTATGAGGTGTAGTACTTCAATGTTTCAAAACCATCGTGTTAGCGATCTGTCAGCATTCACTTAAGAAGAGAAAAGCCACAGACGGAAGGCAACAACGTCAATTAGACGTGTAAATGTTCATCGCGTCTACTCTGCTCATTCACTCAACCCCGAAATTTCGCCCAAAGACTAACGAAAGCGCATAAGGAGAAATAAGAAAAACGCAGTCTGCGGTCGCCCGAGGACATGGAGAAGTTCTCGGGAGGCAAAAACCGTCCTCAATTAGAGGTTCCCTCCTCTCCACAGAGTGCGGTGGAGTTGAGGGGGAAAAGGCAGACGGGCGGTCGTTCGTTAGGCAGAATTCTGCCGAGGGCGCATGCACGCGAGCTACACAGACACGTCGCCGTTCCACAGGGGGAATAGACGTGGGTGCAACGCAACAGCGTCCGTCGCTGATGAAAACGAAAGAAGAGGGTAGGGAGTATTAGAGTCAGGAAGCCGAGAGAGTCGAAAGGAAGCCAAAATACATACTTTTCTCAACGTTTTACAAAATGTTTGTCACTGAAAAAAACAAAACAAAAAAACAACAATAGAGTTGTCATTTCACACATGAGCAACTGAGTGGTTGTATAGCAAAGACAAAAAAGGAGAATGCTTTTACTTTCGAATTATACAAGTAATACCCGACCACGCCCAGTTTCGAGCAGGGGTTTTAGTTATGATACGGTTTCCTCTTCCTTATATTTCGTGAAGATAAAAATACTCAAGTGTACATACTCAAACAGTGATGACGACTTAATTAGTTAGTAATCAGAAAAAAAAAAATTTAAATCTCATCTTTAATCAGAGAACTTTAATATTTGTTGTTTGTGAGCTTTTACAATACGAATGTAACATCCCATTAAATGTTCACGTTCGTATCTTAAATACTCTCCTCTAAACGTTGATGGATGAGTGGATAGGCAAGACAAAACCCCAAAAATTTTCACCCCTTCTTAAAAGTGAAATATCGAATGAGACAGAAACCTATTTTCAGTTTATGGAGTTCAATGACACCATATAAAAGCCGAGATATCACTCAATTAATTAGGGAGTGAACAAAGTGAAAATTCGAAAAATCAACCTAATTAACCTTTTTTCTTTACTTCAAATCTGGGAAATCCTTTCTTAGAGGATATCTACGATACAAAAGCAACATCTCTTCAAAATTTCAAGGTCCAACCCCAAATTGCTTTTTCTCTGCGTCGATGTATGTCATGATGAGCTTGTAGTGCAAAATGTTCATAAAGTAGATTTCCAGTAATTTATTCGCGTAACATTGAACAAATTACCTAATGACGACGACCACGCCGTTGAAAACATGTATTGAATGTAAATCAATAAAGTATATGTTGCCGAGGTAACACTAGGAAATTGCATCTATCTATATCAGCACTGTCCAACTTATCTCCGCCCGCGGGACGTTTTCTATACACTTTTGATCGATTGGGCCGAAAAGCACTAGATGAGGTAAGGCAAAATGTTACCCGACGAATGAAACTAATGAGTCAAATTTCTTTATTTGTAACGCGATATTTTGATTCTCGTCGACAAATTTATAATATTTCCAGCTGGAAAAATTAAATACCATATTTTTTCATTTAAAAAATATTTTAATACAATATTATACTAAAATGTTTTCATATTGTAATGTATGACGGTGTAATTCCGAACACAATTTTATATTTTCTCTCACTAGACATGTCACATCAAATATTAATTCTGACAGCATAGATTTATAACGCAAAGTTGTGTCCCCCAACATCTTAAGTAAAATGTACTATAACTCGTAGGCCGTAGAACAAGCCAGATGGACAGCGCTGATCTATATAGCAATGGTAACAAAACATCACCTACGCCAAATTTGAAATGTCCCCACAGAACAATTAATTAATAAATAAACAATTTTTTTTGTCAAAAAAGCAGTAAAAACTGCGTATGACCACGTGGAGGACAATAAACTAATTTACTTTACGGAAGCAAGCAAGAGACCACCCCATCAATTCCGATCAAGGGTGCTAAGGCAGAGACGGATTTAACATTTCAGCTCACTCCTAAGAATAAATATAGTTCGGTACAATTAAAAACTGATTTTATTTATTTTGCACACAGAGAGGAAAGAAGAGTGTTTGCGTGTCTCTCGTTATTTGCCTTCATGGAGATCTCACTGTCCTGCCGCGCTGTGTTCCAGTCACAACTTCCGAACGACCGCTGGAGCGTGGCCAACATTCAAATGTATCGGGAAACCGTCAGCGGCGAGGCGCAGCGGGCGCAAACGACCGTTTCAGCAGCCACCACAACCTACAACACACAGCTTCTCTTCTCTTCTCTTCCACTTGCTTTTCCATCTCTGTTCACTTTGCCTGACACGTACACTTAGTAGCGTAACGACACGTAATGAGGTCCGGGGAGGGACTCTTTCTGAAGGCCCCCCAAATACAGGAACATTTTAGATCTGGTAAAATATAATAACTGAAAATTGAAATTAGAATATTTAACATGATCAATATTGTATATTCTTATGAAGGCACCTCACTTTCGTATACAGTAACATTTTAGATCCGGTAAAAATAATAATTGAAAACTGAAATTAGAGTATTTAATACGATCAAAATAGTATATTATTTAATACATTCAAAGTGTATTTAATAACTCTAGCTATTATTCATTTTATTTTATATTTTAACAATTTATTTACGTTAAAATTTCGTTAACAATTTATTTACGTTCGTATCATTCGGTGAACCGTTTGGAGGTTCACCCTCAGATGGAAGCCCGGGGTGGACCGCCCCTCACGCCCCCGCAAAGAACGACGATAGAGTGAGGAAAATAAAAACGGATCTTGCTTTAAATAAAAGATAAATAATCCGGGAGTCTACATGGGTGGGACCATATAAGTTAAAGAGGTTTAATACATAAAGGAAAATGAAACACTTTCGTTACATTGTTTTCTGTTTTGCATTGAGGTCTGTTTTTCTCTCAGAATAACATGGGTTCCATTCGTCGCTCGACAACCTCTAAATAATTCGAAGAATTTAGTCGATAGAAAATTGTAACATAAATAAGAGGACAATAACAGTCGAGAAGAAATACTCATACTTGTTTAAAAAAATCAAAATTTTCATCCATTCTTCACAATTGTTTTTAACGAGATTTGTTAAAGCGTCATCTAATTTGAAATGAGGGGAGTAGATTCAAGCTACCGTTAGGAGTGTATTGCGATAGGAATCGGGGAAGAAGTTTTTTGACGTAATTTATTGACGGTCACTACTGTGTATCGCTTTCAAGCATCCTTAGGACTAAAATTTTCATATTTTCATATTTCAGCATCAGTCAAGTTAAAGCTTAAAATTATGTCATCCCTTCCAAGAAATTAAAATGTTTTCATTCAGCATCATTTCTTTCAAACTCGCAAATTATTATTAACAACGCGCGAAATTATTTAAAAAAATATAAAATATCATTGTATTACTAACATTAAAAAGAGTTCAAAATATCATGAATTTTCAAATAGCACATATAAATTAGAAAATTAATACGTTTTAATACTTCGGAATTAGTGATCGTTCATGATTATAAAGTCCCCCACAATATTTTCGTAGACACGAATCCCTAAATGCCTCTCTTAAGGTGCACGCTGGCAGTTTTTGTCCTGGTTTTTGCAAAAGCACTTTATGTGGAGAAAAATCCTTTTACAATTTCCAACTAAATGAAAATTACCATTTCTGGCAAATTTGCAGTAGCTTCTGTGGAATGTCTTATCCAATCACGGACTAGTTTTCAAAATAAATCACAATTCAACATGAATCATTTTTCGATTCACTGGGTACTCATGATCTTGAATGAAGCATTCTAATACTAATATCTCCCAGCACCTACGGAAACGATTCAAGTCAATGCACACAACGAAACACACGCCTCAAAATGTACTCGGATCGGGAAAAATAAATCACTTCTGACACGTCTGAATGGAAGGGACCTGCGATTCCGCACCAACTATGTCCTACACGTATGGCCATTTAGAATTACTCAGCAACCAGCACGTGCCCCGCAAGTTGTGTTTCTTGCCTTTCAAAATTCTTAGTTTCTTTTTCCTCTCTCAAATGTTGAAAGCCAGATTTGATGAAACGCTCAAAAAATTTTCAACATTTATCATATTTCGAAATCCGTATTCGGATGATGTTACAAAAAACAAAAAACAACGTTTAGATGAATGTGCGCGCTGTTTAGGAATTCATGCCCGCATATTTTAATTTGCATACTTCGTGTTTCAAAAAATACCTCCTTAATTTGTTATTCTGTTTTCTGATGCATGTTTTGCTTGTAAAAATAAAAGAATCATGCACACACAAATTATTTTTAAAACAAAAAAAAACGCAAATCCCGATATATATGAATAACATAATATAAACAATATTACATAATGAATTTCAACAATATATATATATATATATAATTTTTATTTTATTTTCGTTATTCCATATTATAATTCTCACCAACTTCACTTTGTTAGATTCACTACAATATATCCTTCGATAGCTCAGTTGGTAGAGCGGTGGACTGTAGTTGGCTACATCAGACATCCATAGGTCGCTGGTTCAAATCCGGCTCGAAGGAAATTTTGAAAACTTCAGACAAGTTTTCAACACAATCATTGGACCAAGTCAACACATAATTGAAAAAACTTATTGCGAAACCAGGACGGATTTACGTGATGTATCCCGAAACACCTCTCATGCAAGATACAACACCTTGTCATCACGGAGAATTCTTCCCTTGACGCACTTAACTTTCTCTAACAGAATATATCTCATGAATTTTAAACATATCTTCTTTGTTTTAAACTGGTAAACAAATCTCGTGATTCTATAGTGCGATATCTCTTCTGCTTCCTCCTTATTACCGCGCCGAATGAACATGGAATAGGGAACTCGGTTGCGTATTTTCAACGTGAAAGCGAAGTTCAGTTGCATGGAAGCTGTATAGCTGTCGAAAACTGCAAAAATTGTGAGTAAAATACTTCACTCGAAGTACATGTAAGTACTTATATCATTCGGATGGTTACGATATTAGTATTTACCCGTACCTCGCTTGAATCCTGAACTTTACAACAACATATTTCCTTAAACAATTAATAATAATTTTCCTGTAGAAAATTTTGATAGAAGTTGCGGAGATGGTCGCTTTCTAGTATATTAAGAGTAAATTAGCATTTTGTCCTACACAAAGATATGCAAATCTTATAAAAAGGTTTTGGAAATAAACAATTTATTGTAATTCTAGATTTCAAAGAATAATGGTAGATATTTCTTGTTTTCCCTTTCTGTGTTTCCCTTTCCCTTTCAATCGGAAAACAGAAACTAAAGTAAAACCTATAAAAAGCTTGAGAAATCTTGTTTGATTCTTTATACATTCGCTTTGAACAAACAGTTGTTTTTGTTCAAAAGTATATCGCGAAATGTATTGTTTTTCTCACAAATACAATAGATAAATTCTCTTGGTGTAGCTGCTTTTCTGGTCAAAGCCTTCAAATACTCTGCTAAGTTTTGTTTGTTGTAAGATAGACTGTTTAAAAGATAGTAAATATTAGTAAATTAAAAAATTTCTCACCTAAAAGTGTTACAACTGAGGCATAATACGAAAGTTACAATTATCTAGCACATTTTCAATTAATTCTGTTCACTGGTTATTATCACGATCAGCGAAAAGGTTAGAGATTAAACTAGTTTTTACTGTGAATATCAGGTACTACCTGATTTGGATTTTAAGGTAAACCAATAATATTCGGCAGATTTACAGAAATTAATTAATTGCAAAAGAACTCTAATTTAAATATATTTTTAAAGTTATGAACGTTTTAACACCACACGGAAAAGTTCAAGGACGTCTCCATCAATGAAATAATTTTTTCACGAAGTTTCATAATTGAAATTAATCAATGTGTTTTCCTCAACCCTGATGAAGGTATAATATATTTATTGAGGCACTGGCAAGCTAAATTTGTTTTAATTGAATAAGCTAAACCCAAGAATATCCTTGTGACTTATAATCCATGTGACACGGATAAAAAAAGTGTGACTTTTTAATTTCGCTCATATGAATCCTTCGGGTAGAAGACAGGCGTCGATAGTCCTTGATTAAAGGGTGGAGAGAGTCACAGTCTAAATGAAAAACCAACCCTCTCGACGTAGGGGTGTCACAAGCGCTGAGACACATTTTCAAAATTTTTCGAACTCCAATTATCCGGATTAATCGGGATTCAGATCAAATATCCGGATGGTTGGATTTCTTCAAGACACGGTGATTTTTAAGGCAAAAGACTTTAAAATATTTTATGAAAAAAAAAAAAAAAAAAACCTCACAATATACAGTTAAGAAACAATTTAATGATAAGTGGTAATAGATAACAGTACAGTAAATGGAAAGACAATAGTTTAGCATACTGTAATTAAAATACAAAATTTTACTTCACTTTTTTCTCCCATCGATCCGGATAATTGAAGTTCTACTGTATGTTATTTACGAATTTTTGTGAAGGTAGTTCATTTTGACCAGATTTTTTTGTATGTATTGTACAAGAAATTTAAACTTGGTGCAAGTTCAAAGATAAGCGGAACACTTCAATCTAAATACGTTCCACTAAGGGTTTCGACATCTATTAATTAGGATGATGGAAATTTTCAATATGCAGAAAATATCTCAAAGGTCATTAAAGATAAGAATTTTTAGAACAGAGTGTGTTTCTTTATGGTTTTTCTTAATTTCTGTATTAAACTCCACGTTATAAAGGTTGCATAATATATTCATGGTTGTTGCGCCCTGAAATAATTTTATGGTAATTCTGAACAAATTCAGAATTGTCTTAAAAAGTTTGCCGCATGATCGTTTCAATTTTTTTTCGAAATACTATATGAGAACCTAACCATTATTACAAATGTCTCTTCTTTTAAGAAGGCGTAAGTTTAATTATCTTCCTCAACAAGAATAGTACGTTTCAGAATAATGGGTTTAAGTCAGCAACTCAAGATGTACAGAGAAAACCAAAATTGCAGATATATTGAACTAAATGATAGTGCCACATGTTGTGAGAAGAATTTATTTCTAGTTTTTAGAAATTTCTTTTCTCTAAGATACGTTTCACTGCGTATTTGAATCTTACGAAGAACGTTAGTGTATCCATTTGAACATGGGGAACCATGTCCAGAACCGGTTTCTCTGGAGCACACACAAGACAACAAGCGCCACCCAGCAGTGGTTTGCAGAGTTAACGCTTCCATAACAACGGCAGATGGCGCTAATAACAAACCAAAAATGACGAGCAGTGTAGACTTCTTCCGATTCCCCATTCAAATATTTCACAAATTTTAACAGTTCTAAATAGGGCCTATTCGTAAATGCCACCTAGGAAAATGATGATCTCTAATTAGTGATAAGCGCAGTTTGTGTATTTGAAATCCAATTCAAATGCAGACCCTCCCGTAGCAATAAATTTGTAATCCTACATAATTTGTATTTGCTTTTCTATTAATTTATATGAAGTGTTCTATTTTAGCAGCCCCTTTGTTGAGCACTGAAACACGTTTGAAAACTTGTAGCCCGAAACGCTAATTCACAAACAATTATTCTCATATTCCATTCATGTTATGTTTCCTCCTCTAAATAATCAATGGGTTTTTTTCTAAACATCTTTTAAAAAAATTTTAAAAATTTTGTGCGGGTATAGAAAAATCGGGTTGGATACGTGAAAAATTATCATTAAAATGATTCCATTCAAAGAAATCTATTAATTAAATTTTTATTCCATAATACGAGTAATTCTAGAAACAATAAAACATATTTCATATTGATTAAAAACACGCTTAATTTTAGGGGAAAAAGGACAATTTTCCCTAAACATGTGACAAACAACGCGATTTATAACGGTGGGAGCCAAGCCAGGAGCACATGAATGGAAAGGGCACATCGTCACGCAAGACATGTGACAACAACCACCTGCCACACACCGGTCGTAAGCTTCACGGTCTCACAAATATCACCATCAATAATAAGGATACACTACACTCATCTCAGATCTTCCGTGTTTCCACCGTTTTGATTTATTTTCGGAAAGGTAGGTTTTCGTGCAAGGAATATATTAATTTATTTTAAAAGATGCACAAAACTTAATTATAATTATAACTTTTTAATTACGATCATAATACTCTCTAGTACTTCGCTGTTTGCTCTATAACAAATCATAAACTCGTGTAATGGATTAAAATATATTTTAGTTCAGAAAACCAAAAGGAAATACGCGTTGTTTTATCTAAACTTTAGAGCATACAAACAAATCATATAAGGACCAAAGAATGTGTGTATTAATATGAATTTTAAATTGTCTTACTGTTGCTTTCGAAGAATTATTTGTATATATAAAAGTACAAATACCAAAAATATTTATTCACAAAGTGTAAGTCAATCATGAAATGTCAAACCATCTTACCTTATTAATGAACCTCAAAGCCCTAACGGATTCTCGACGTCTGATGGTGCGCTTGTATTCGTTGAGTCCAAGAGCATATTCATTTTCCTTCCCAAAAACAGCGACCACGGATTTGCGGATCCTGATGGAATTTCTTCGAGGAGCCATGCTTGTTCTAGTTGCTTGACCGGGCGCCGTTGAAAAAACTTCAAGCAGTGACACCAACTGCTACACAAATCACTTCGTGGAATAATCCGTATACGCACGTCAGAATGCAAGTATATTGAAGTAAAATAAAATGAATTAACACACGAAAGAAATATTATTTTTTATGGTAGCTTTTCTCAAAAAAACGTTCAAGGGTCTTAATTCAGATAACATCCTATTCAAAATGTACGTGTGGCACAATGTACGACAACTTTGAAAAGAAAACTTCAGATTTAACTAAAACGTACACAGATGAGCGTAATTAAATGTTATGCGACACAAGCGATTGTGAAAACAGTAGAAGATACAACTATCAAAACACTGTCACTAAATTTTCACTTAGATATCACAATAAACCCACTAAATTCACATATATATCAACTCGACAACACTGAACAGCACCATGCTTACGCGGCAAACTAAATTGTAACAGACGCTAGCAGTACTATAATGCTCCGCCAGGTAGCGCACATTTCGGTTGTTGTCTGTAGCGCATTCTGGTGACTGACAAGAGAGATGAAACGACAAGACTACGTACGCAGGAGAAATTGTTTTCTTGCTAAACTGAAGTTGACCTTGTTAACCTATACAGCAGAAGTAATCTCTATCATGAATGGATTATTGTTATCTGTTGCGACAAACCCTCCTCACACTTATTAGTTTTTTTTCTTTTATTTGTGACTATCAATTGAAAGTGTTCAGTAGACTACTTATCCCGAATGTAGTGTTCCTATGGCAACAAACGCAAGGTCAAATCTATTTGACAACGAGATGCAGCGGTATTGGCAACTATGAATAACTATATTTACCCCACTACGGTGAAGCCAAGACGATGGTAATGTTTTTAAGTGGAGTACGTGCATGTTATTTCCTACTGCATAATCATCACCGTCTTCCAAAATATTTAAACAAATGAGTTTATTTGCATTAAGGGGGTGCAATAACTTATACTTTCTATTATTTAAAACTTCAAGTGTGTCTCAAAATAGGGTCAAGATATTGAGAAATTGCGAAAAACTAATCTTTTGCCCTTGCGGTGCTGTTTTTTAAGCCCAAAATTCCGTCAGAATTACTTTTGGCGACAAATCGAATGAGCCATATCTTAAGAAAATTGGTGTAAAGGGACATTGTACTATCTTATCCTGCAACGCCCTTACCCTTTACCAGTGGATCTAGGGGGCGCTAAGGGGGCTAAAGCTTCTCCCTCCCCATTGGACCTGAGCTCTCAACAGATAAAATTGAAGTTGATACATTGCATACTTTGTAAAAGAGTTACCAGATTAATAATTGTTATTAGTTATAATTATTATAGCTATGACTAATATAAATGTTATTTTTATTAATAATACCAGATTGTAAATTAATTATTTGATGCATTTGGTTTAAAGATAATATTTATAAAATTTGTGTAGTAAAACCATATTTTTNCCCCCCCACCGATAATGTTGTAGATCCGCCATTGCCCTTTACTATCGCCGCAATCGAATGGATGATCAAGTTGAGTAGAACTCAATAACAGTTATCATAGATGGGTCATTCTTTGCATAATCGACCAAAGAAAAGTCGACCATCGCGAACTTCAACAAAAACATTTTTTTCTAGTTAATTACGTCGAAAAATGAGATTTACCCATTGATCCCATATTTTTGTGATTTTTTAACACTGAGTGAATCCAAGTCTGTTTAGACATAAATCACAGCAAATATATGAACAGCAAATGCATAATGCTTAAAAAGTTATCTCATAAAGATAATTATAGTGTTTTATACGGAAAGCTTAGACTCCATTCTATTGTTTTCAACCAAATTATTATATTATTTTTGTCAAACGAAGACATTTTTTAGTTCAAAAACGGAAAACGCTATTTTCCTTCAAAATTAATTTTCCAAAATACAATATCACGGATTTTCGCGATTGTTATTTGAAAAATACCCAAATGCATTGAATTTTCATTGGTAAAAATTTCATCCATTTTTTTCATAGTTGACAGAGATATAGTCAATTACAATTACAAGTTTTTGAACTAAAAATGGTCTTCGTTTGACAAAAATAATATAATAATGTGGTTGAAAACAATGGAATGGTTCCCCCAGGGGACTTCCATCTAGTAAGTACGTGTTTGGCAAACACGAGGCCCCGAACTGAGTCTGGCATGGAGCCTAAATTTCCCGTATAAAACACTATAATTATCTATATGAGAGAACTTTTTAAGCATTATGCATTTGCTGTTCATTTAGGTTTGATTCATGTCAAAACAGACTTGGATTGACTCGATGGTAAAAAAATGACAGAAATATGGAATCAATGGGCACAAACCTCATTTTTCGACGTAATTAACTAAAAAAAAAATGTTTTTGTTGAAGTTCGTGATGGTCGATTTTTTTTTTGCCAATTATGCAAAGAATGACCCAGGTACAATAAACAGGAAATGGAAAGCAATAATACGACGGCTCTCTGAACTTGTAATCAGACTCATTAAATTAATGTAAAAAAATTGATGTATAGTACAATGAATTTGACGCTACACAGTTTTCGACTTTGAAACAAAAGCAAACTGTTGCTCACAGTGTAAAAATATGTTGCTGAAACAATAATGCAAATTTTGTTGAAAGCGAAATATTGCAGAGACTATTTTAAAGGAATCGAGATGGAAATAGGAATCACATCTCTAATTTTTGTCATTGTTTTTATTTCTTGTGTATATTCTTATTGAAGATTTCTCACTCAGATTCTTCAGTTTTCATTCACTTTCTTATGTATACTTACGTGTAGAATCATGCCTCATTCGAACATCAGTTTAATGGCTACTTCCCGTTACGTTTCGTATTCTCTACAGTTATTTTCTCATTGTTTTTCGTTCTGGTCCTGTATTCTTTCCTTCATTCATGAGGGTATTATCTACTTCATACTCGTAAAAATTCAAAATAATATTCACATTTCCGTAAAAATTATGTGCTTTCTATTACTTTGAATATTTAATTTCACTCCTTTCAGTTTGTGGGGTTTGATCTTCCTTAATTTTCTCACTAATTATATTTCCCTTCTACACCTTCTATCTAAGTTGTATCAGATTACGATATTTTTTAAACTTTATAATTTCCTGGAGGAATTTTTGTAGATGTTATCTCTTGTCTGTTGATTCTTATTTGCTGTTTGTACAGTATACGAAAATCTAAGCTAAAGAAAATGTATTGAGCTAAGAAAAATCTTGTTTGAGTTAAATGAGTTAATACAATGACATCTGAGTAATTCAGATCGGCAGCGAAGACATTTACACAATATTAATAATACACATAAATTTAGTACATTTTATTTTTACTTCTCTTCAATCACTGAATTCTTTGGAAAGGAAATGAATACAGGAATGTTTTATGTACTCATATTTGTCTAAAGTGATGCCGAAAATGTATTAGAAGAAGAAACATAACCTCACTCCGAGTTTTCGTATTTTCCAAATAAGTGGCATGAAAAGCAGATAAGTGAATTTCAAAATGATGGTGTAACTATGCGTAAGTAAACCAAAACGTATGTGTAAGTGCTCCTTTGCCAGAAATGACTACCGAGTTCCACTTTCTACCCTCAGACTACAGTACAAAGAATAACGGGAAACGGGTGACATAACGGGAAAGGGATAACTTATGCTATTTAGACGATCTGAATTGAGGTAGAAGAGCGAAGGTGTTATTTATTCGCAGTTTGGACTTCAAAGCGAATGCTTGTTGGAACAGTACTGACAGTGAGAGACGAACCATTCCGGAAAACAATAGTAGGAAAGTTCAAAAAGTTTGACTTACATCTTGTATTTTGTCAGAAATTTTAAACCACTACTTTTGTGGTCAATGTCATTGCGCTGAAAAAGGATTGTTGGAAAATTAACACAAAACTTAGTATTTAACCAATAAGATATATTTATTTTAAAATTATTTACTCGAAAGGAGAAGAGTAAGATTTTTCACCGTTGATTTAGAAACGTTTTTAAATCCTCAAAATATTTAACAAATTGAAGAAAATAAAAAATTGCAAAACGTTAAAATTCCAAATAAATTATAAGAATAATATTCACGAAAAAATTATATATCACTCCATTTAAGTTCCAATTTTACATTATTATATCACAAGAATGCAGCACTTTTAAAAAGTTGAGATGTTTAAGTTATTGAAAAATTTACAAATTTCTAATAGTAAATATAATTTAAGACTGGAAGGTCATTTTGTAACTTAATCGTCTCGAGTGGATTCATTTTGCTGCAAATACCTTCTCTTTTTACAAGACACGTCACAAAAACAAGGTTAGCTCTGATACTTGGGCGCTTAAATTCGCCTAATTGGAAATCTAATACAGGACGAGAGACTACAACCAGAGTTCATGAAACCATTTTGTAGTTTATTCAAAAACCCATCAAAGGGGGAGGGGAACAAGGAGGAGCACGTGACAAGGACGCCGAACCAAATCCACTTTAGAGTATATTAGCTTAGAACTAAAATCTTTTCTAATTTCAACAAAGCCCTATGTATTGCAATTCCTCTTATTTGACAATTCTCCACAAATTGACAACTTTGCAGAGAAAAAAGAAAACGATAAACTATTATTGTTAAAAAAACAATTTGCCAAATAAACCACGTTTATTAGTTTTTTAATAACATTTTACATAGTATCCTTTTGACTTCTGATGTAGTAGTGAAAGCGTCGTCTCAAGTACACCCTCCCCTCCATTAATATTCCAAATAATTTTAATCATTCCCTATCCAGTGGCGATGTATTTGTTTACCCTTACAGCACAACATTTTCAGTTATCTCTCTTTGAATTACTATGGGTTTATATGAAGAAACATTCGTGTGCTTAGGTTTTTTTAGTGTTCTGATACAATTATCGGCTTCACATAACGAAAACATCTATAACAAAACATAACGAATAAAAATATCAACACAATGACGTAAAGATTTTCATACCTTACGAAGCATTTAAAAGAATAATTCAACAAAAACTGCAAAAAATACTGTTATACTGGAAACGGCAAACGTATCACATGACTGAAGATAATGTGATCCTAGTCAAAGAAAGAAGCAAACAAAAATATATATGTATTTTAGAGTTTTAAATTCTATAGCAACTCTAACAGTAAAAATCAGTAATGCGAATTATTATTTAATTACAACTTCTTTGGTGAATATCTCCAAGTTTGGCGAATAGTTGACAACTTGACTTCAGTGAACGTGCATAACATTCCTTCAATTTAATTAAATGACTTGCTTCGCTCGCTTGGGGCTTTGTCCACTGAACCCCATTTGCGACTTCGCCCTGGCAAGACGATGTTGGTACTTATGGGTTTCACTACATTGTGTCCTTGATATCCGCAATCAAATTCTTTCATACGGATTAAGCTCGAGGTGCGCTATTTCTATCCCGGTATTGTGTGCCGTGATCGCATACCATTGTATAAAGAACTACGAAATAAAATATTTTTTTCAGTTTAAACGTAGTAAACACTCTAAAATGCACCATGAAAGGAGGTGCTTGCCTTTTAATTACAATAACGATTATGATTTTCAATATCTGCTGTATATTTTTTAAATAAAATGGTTGCTAGTGGTGTACCGACAACGGTGGGGTTGTGATGTATATGAATGCTTTGAGTGGAATTGGCAGTGAGGTCCCTCAGCAGTACTGTAAGCGGTTTTCGGTATGCGTTTTTCTAACTTTTTTCAGGCCAAAATCGTTTCTTTTCAGGCCGAGTTCCCCCCACCCCCTTAAAATAAGCATTCATCCTTCCCAATTTATCCACTCACGTCTTAAACCTCACCATAAGAGATTAAATGATAATGTAATTTTTTTTTTTTGGAGGGGGGGGAATTGTGAGCGGTTATGGTAGTTTGTTAGTATAAGAATTGAAATAATGATTTCCAAGGGAATCTTCGACCAGGTACGCCGTGCTTTTTTTACACTTAAAAATACTGACTAATAGTATCATTATTTTTAAGTGTAAAAAAAAAAAAGGAAAAGGAAAAAAAAAAAAATAGTATCATTGAGTTTACATCTTAATTAGTGTACAAATTCAAGGGAATTATGAAAAAAAATGACGATGCCACACTGTACAGAACTGAAGCAATACAATTTTTTTCATGTTTTGAAATGGAGTTTCCACTATTTAATAAGTAAAAAATGAAACATTAAAATTATTAAAGTTAATGAAAAATAATGTATGAATTTTCTCTCTTCTTCAAATCAACTTGTTGATAAAGGGCGTCCCGAAGAGAAGTAATGAAAAAAAAAAACCTAAGAGATGGAATAACATTATGTGGAGAAGAGATTCAAGTGAATGTTGGAAATTTTATTTCGTGCACATACAGTCGACGTCACCCGGGAGAGTCCGAAAATTCGTAGAAGGAGAGCGTGAAATAATGACAAAATGTTTGCTATAAGAATAAAATTTTGCATAGAAACTGATTATAATTGGTTGAATCATAAATAAACATTTTGAAAAAATTGTGTATACAAATCAAATCGTTAAAAATTCCCACAATTCTCTTTTTGAATTCGGTAACTAACGCTCATAAAATAAATGTTTGTAGAATTATAAGTAAAGTAAGAGAAGAAATAAAACTTATTACATCTTCTATATCGTTCTATAGAAAATGTTTGGTGGCGTACATTAAAATAATTAGTAATATGTTGGGTTTTGTCACACAGGCATTGTAAACAAAATTAGATGAAGTTATATTTCTTATTAATTATGAAACTTTTATTTTATTGATAGTTAATTGGTATTGTCACTGCATTTTGTAATACGTGTAAAATAAAAAACATTGTCTTCTACTAAATATTTTATTTGTTAATCCAAAACGTTTTTGATTCCATGGTGGCTCATCAGGCTGAAGCAATGGAATAATGATTTTATTTCTTTATTCATTAAATAACAATAAAATTTTGAGCCTGATGATGACCACTTAAGTGATCGAAAAAGCTTTTGCTGAACAAAAAGAAAATCACTTTAAAAGCATTTTATTTTAATGATCTAATGTCAAAATTAAGATAAGCATAACTAAAAAATTAATTAGCTAGCGTTTGCAAAAAGAAGTTCCACTAAATATATTAAATTAAGTTTGTCAAGTAAGAAGTCATTATAGATAAATATAATGATAAAAAATCAAATTTTTGTAGCAAATATTTCTTGAATCGTATTTCAGTGTTGCAGTTAAGTGGAACGGAAATATTGAAAGAATATTGTGCAAAACACAGATGGGAGCATATTTGTGTATCACCGAATAAACACATTCAAGAAGAACATGAAGCCATTTCTCATACACGCACTGTCAAATAATTTCCAAATACACTTACTATTTTACACTATTATATACTACTTATTATTCAATAATTATTTTATACAGAATATCCCAGAACTCCCCGTAAAAAATTGGAGGGATGATAGAACACATTAATAGGAACAAATAATCATTAAGGTACACTTGTTTGGAAGTGTCTCCTGAAGGAGAAACATTGAATAAATTGGATGCTAGTGGTTTACCGATAGCGGTGGCGTTGTGGTACACATATTCGCTTCCAAAGTAGTTGTAAGTGGAAGTAGCAGTTGGGTCCCCCAGTAGCACTGGAAGCAGTTTAAATTGGCGTTTTTCTTTTTTACTTTATGATGGCACGAAAACAGTAAGGACACAACACAAAAAGTAATAACTGGTGAAGTAGTTAGGTGAAAATGGCGACGAACCGGAAATCGTACACGGAACTCCCGCTTTGATCGCAGGGGTGTTAACCACTACACCACCCGTCCGATTTTCACAAATGTACACCATTTTCACCCAGACCTAAACCCCGGAAGATCTGAGAGAGATCCCCATACAGGAGATAAGTGAACCAGGCGGCACACAATGCAGTAAACACTTTATTTCCGGTTTCACACGTACCTACGTGTTAAGGTTCGTCATGTACATAAATATTAAACATATTTCATTTTTATATATTATATTTCAAAAAATTTCACCAACTTATTCTGCTATCAAAATATAATAGTAACATACCAACGGATATTCAATTATATTAACAATGAACTCTTGTTTGAGAAATAGAAATGTCTTCCTACCTACAACTTAGGACGCCCATGCTGAATGAATTGCTTTTACCCGCATACAAGTATCATTAAAATTTCCTTTCGCGAGTTGCTAGAAAAAAATGTAAATCAGCATTAGTTTTATGTGTACAGACGTTTGGCACGGTTATGTACATTAATTCTGTAGCCACTGGCGCGGGTTTTTCTCCGGTTTTCCTTCGAGTACAGGCGGATTTCTTATACTGGTTCTCTAGGCTTTGTCTAGGGGCGTGTTTATTCGAACAATAAATAGTGAATTTAGTGTTGTTTCAATTCTTATAATTTTTAAACACTATATTCAAAATAATCTATAGTTCGATAATAATTTATAAATGTAAATTTTTGGCATTAAATTACAAACATATTGACATTCTGTTAGTATTATAACTCGCAGCAAACTTTTCATCTTATCTAGGAATTTTTGCTGAAATTTTGGAATCCGCCTCTGCCTTAGGGCCCTTGATCGGAATGGATGGGATGGTCCCTTGCTTGCCTCCGGAGAGTAAATTATTGTCCTCCACGTGGTCACACGCAGTTTGTACTGCTTTTTTTGACAATAAATTTATTTATTTATTCATACCGATTCTTCAGGGATGATCACAGCTGCCCGTCGTGGGGATATTGACCGCGCTTCCATTGATTTGTTATTTTATTTGTTCAATTAAATTAAAATTTCACATATTGCACTGAATATACTGAGGACATATGTGGATATTGATATTTGTTAATTGAAGATAATATTGTTGAAGATGCAGTGCGAAAAGCTTTGCTAATTTCCATCAACATTTTTGCGTATATTTCGTAAGTGCCATCCAGAACCGTTCATTTATAATGGATAATTAGAGATGTGCACCTCATGCTCGGCGAATAGTTTTCTGAAATTTTCAAACAAAAGCTAGAGTAAATATAAAGCGTCCGAATGAGACGCAGAATCATAAGAACGTAACATAGAGCTCCACAAAATGTTCTTCCCAATATGTTGTTAATCAGAATTTATAAGACATGTTTGACTCATTTGTTCTGCTCAATGAATAGCTATGTTCCTAAGTTTGAACTCACGCTTTATATCCAACCAGTGGGTAAAGTGGAGGCGTTCGAGTATCTACTCCCCGCCTCCTTCTATTCTGCCCGCAGTCGCCCAGGGTTGCTCCTGGCATTCGTCGATGGATCAATCGCTGGCCACCTTCCTTTAGCCCGCGAGCCATTTTTTTACACATTTTCGATCGATCGGACCGGCAGGGGATGGAGTTTGGTAAAATGTTGCTCAACGAATAAAACAAATGTCATATTTATTTATTATAACTCGATATATTGATTCTCAAAAATGCAGATTTCAAGCTGAAAAAAATTAAAAAATAATTTCTTTATTTTTAAAAAGTATTTTTAGTATTATAATAAAATGTTATTTCATATTGCAATGTAAGATGGGGTAATTTTCACGAGCACAATTTTCTATTTTTTCTCACCGAATGTGCCACATAAATATTAATTCTGACAACATAAGAAGAAGTTGTGTTCCCCCCCCTCCCATTGACGTCTAATACAAAAAATTGTTCTAAATAATGCAACTCGTTGACTGTAAAAAGACTTTCACTCGTCCCATGCGACCCGCGGACCGCCAATACGTCTAGCGATGATCTAGAGCATAAAAAAATATTTTACCAAGTTTGGTAATTATCCATAAAATGGTAAATAAACCGGA
Organism: Laupala kohalensis; assembly: GCA_002313205.1. Lineage (NCBI taxonomy): Eukaryota > Metazoa > Arthropoda > Insecta > Orthoptera > Trigonidiidae > Laupala > Laupala kohalensis. The sequence continues at coordinate 162,858 of NNCF01135257.1, read as the reverse complement.
TAGGCAAAAATAAGAATATTTATTTCTTTACAAGATGGGTATTACAACATGTAAGATTTTGATGGCATGTAAATCGAAACGTTCATTGAGTTTCCTCCGTTGATTAGTTGTAATTGTATAACTTGTCTCAACCTCGTTTTTCAGTTAAAAACTACCTCCTGCACCAGGTTTTAAAAACTACCTCCTGCACCAGTGCTTCTACACTGTAAAAGAATTTATTGATTTTAACAAAAGTTAAATTCGTCTTGTGCTTTATCACGCCATTGCTGTAGTACTTTTTAAACAACTTATAACAATTTCAAAAACTATTTTCTTGCATGATTGTGTTGTCTTATGGCTCATATTAATTTAGTTTTATGTGTACTCAACATTGGCACGTTTGTGTACATAAATTCTGTAGCCCCATCCTGGCCCGGGTTTTTCTCCGGTTTTCCTTCGGGTAGAGGCGGATTTATCATACAGGTTCTCTAGGCTTTGTCTAGGGGCGGGTCTATTGTAACAATAAATCGTGAATTTAGTGTTATTTCAATTTTTAAGCACTATACTCAGAATAATCTATAGTTCGATAATAACTTACATGTAATTTTTTGCTTAAAATTACAAACATATTGACATTCTATTAGTATTATAACTCGCAGCTAACTTTTTATCTTATCTAGGAATTTTTGCTGAATTTTTTGAATCCGCCTCTGCCTTAGGGCCCTTGATCGGAATTGATGGGATGGTCCCTTGCTTGCTTCCGGAGAGTAAATTAGTTTTTTTTCCCTCCACGTGGTCATACGCAGTTTGTACTGTTTTTTGACAATAAATTTATCATTATTATAGCAGTTATAACTAGTAACGATGATGTTAAATAGTAACGATCACTTGAGAGTTATTCTGAGGTTATTCACACAATTATTGTTACGTCACTTATCGCAGCATCTTCTCGTCAAATATTTAAAGTGTCGTCAACGCTATCTTTCGGAATATTCTCCAACATCATTTCAAATTATGGCTAATTCCCATTCTTAATCGAGATTTCATTTTCGTAATTGGGATATTTCAGTGCTCTGGTTCGTTAATCAGAAACGTAATTCCTGATAGAATTTAATTAAACGTCACGCTCTTGAGAAGAAATTAATGAAGCATTGAGTAAACATAATTGAATTTTTGAGCGAACTATCTTTTTACTTGAATACAAAGGACAACATATATGATTTAAACCTACATATGTACAAAAAAATAATGTATTGAATACTCGTGAGGCATGCAATGAAGAAATAATCGGATATTTGGATAACCATCGTTTCTTTCTGCGCGTAAATTCTTGAAAAAAATCTATAATTTCTATAAATGTGCATTAGATACCACACAATCCCGTCGTTCTCATTTAAAACGCGTTGTCAGGATCAATGCATTTCACTGAGAAAACGTGATAGCAAGAGCAGGGGAACTCATGCGTAGTTGAACAGAATTATGTATTTTAAATATTTAACAATAATATACATTTTACATTAAACGTTTGTAATCAAAAATAAATCAAATTGATTTTTTTGGAGGAATAGATTAATGAAAATGTAGTCAGCAAAAAAGTAATGAATAAATTATTTTTGACAATAGTTTGATCCTTTTCAATTGAATGGTAATACTGTAATGCATTTGATACGGCATCAAAGAAGGCAATAAATCTTGAAAACATGTAAAGAGATGGAAAACAAAAAGTGGTGGCGTCTATTGAAATAATAAATCTCGAAATTAGTGTTATTTTAATACTTACGATTTATAAACAATGTTTTCGGAATAATCTATAGTCCAATAATAACGCTTACTTCTGAAATAACTGTTTTGTGTTTTATGAAATACAAATTTGTTGGTATTCTAGTACTATTATCACATGTACCAAACTACTTTTATTCTTATCTTGCGACTGTGCTGAAATGTTAAATCCGCCTCTGTCTTTAGGGTCTTTTATCAGAATTTATGGGATGATCACTTGCTTGCCTCCGGAGAGTAAATCAGTTTATTGTCCTCCACGTGGTCATACGCAGTTTGTAACTGCTTTTTTTTACAAAATAATATTTATTTATTATCATTTATTTACACATAGCACATATCACTTCGGAGCGCCTAGTGAACAGAAGTAATCTTCACGAAAATGACTTTGTATCTTTGTTGTAATTCAAGAGACCTTAAAATTAGTTTGGGGAGCCTTGGGAACAATTGAACAGACGCGCGTATACTTTCAAAACGTTTTGATACGTCAGTGTAATTGACGAAAAAAAGAATTACATTCTTTAATTTAGGATCACACAGATAGAAGTAATTTTGAAATGAATAAATATTTGATTATTGTGTGGGATATAGTTTTGGTAATGCTTTGAAGTATTTATAAAATTCTACGTACATTTTGTTAATCAGGAAGTAAGTTACTCAAAATATAAATTAAGTTTCTACATTCATAGGAATGTTCACAAATTTTTAGCGTAGGGTAAACAATCTCGACATATTTCGTTGGGAATATAATATAAATATATTGTTTGTAATTTATATTTCTTCTAATTTATTTTTATTCTAATCATATATAATTTTTCTATAATATATATTTCTGATCGAAAATATATATTTTTTCCATGGCATATAATTTCTTTTATTTATATTTTATGAAGTCTCCTCATCAGTGTGTTTAGTCCCAGCACAGTTAAGAAGATAAATCAAAAACATTTTTTGCTGTGCCGATAAAAAAAAAAGATCTCATTTTCGAAATATTCTGAAGAGCGAGTGTGTTGGACGCAGTGAAAGTGACGTGTAACGGGGAGGGGGCAGTGGGGGACCGACCGCGCCCAACGCGGAGGCTGGGTGGATCTGGGTCAGACCGCGCCCCGTGCACAGCCCCACACACATACGACACCAGGCTTATTGCATCACACGCACAACCTCTGTTCGCTCCGGTTACCCACACGACACATTCTTCTGGTTTTTCCTGGAAACTTGTGTTTTGCATTGGAATAACGATATCCGGTTCTCGAGCTTTTTAATTTTATTGGAACTTTATGGTGCGAGTCACAGAGAAATCTAGTACCAGGTATTAGAGTGTTTATAAGTTATGCGGAATATGTAACGACTATATTAGAAGTATTTAGATTTGTGTAAAACAGAGAGACAAATTTTTAAAAAATTACAGTACCGGAAAACAATTAATTCGATTTAAAATATTAGATCGTTTGTTTATTATTGGAATTTTCTAACTTTTTTCTTCATTAATTTCAATCGAGAAATTTGCCAGAAAAACCTTTTTTTCGCTTTCCTTAGAGGCAGTAATAGTCACATTGACGTCCTTGTGGTTGAGTTTTAGTTAAGTAGCTGTTGTTCATAGATGTTTCACGTCATCGTACGGATAAATCGCTGATTAAAATTTATGTTGTTTACGGCAGTGTATCATATTTTCATCTTGATTCATTGCTATATATTTTTACTCCACCTGAAGATGGTGAGTTTTGTACTCATCACAATCTTCCTGTTGTCTTGTCGAAATATCAGTCATGCTTTTTTAGTTTTTTCTAGTTTTAATGCAATATCAATCAGTCGTTTAGAAAGGACTCGTTTAAAACAATTACTGGAAATATTATTTCAATGGCGTCTAGTCTTTTTCTGATAATTGTTTCAAAGGAATTGAGTATGTCAGTAACATAGAAGGAAACTCGCTCTTCGGTGCTTTGCAAAATTGAATAGTTATTGCGTCATAGGTGCAATGAATCAACGTTGATTTCTATTGCCTCATTAATCCGAAGAATACGCTTTTGTGGTGCACATGGTTATACGTGACGGAAGACATATTTTCTTGCCTCCTGTTGTTTGCAGTTTTCATCTACCCGAGCGAGAGACTTCCTTGTCTTCCACCTTCGTATTCAGGGCTCTCTTTTTCGACACCATTGAAAGATGCCATTTTGGTTATTTTAAAACGTTTAAAGTCAACTTTACCCTCTGGTAGTTCAGTGGTTAGTTTGCATGCTTGTCACTCCGTGTTCAATTCCCGGCGGGGACAAAAATGTTTTGCAGATTTACACTTCAATGTCTCAGTTTATATAGCTCTGACAATTGAAAAGCGAACCCTCCTTTTTCTATCCACCTCCGACTAATCTTAGTCCTCCTATAAACACCTCCACGTCGTTGGTAAACCCAGATATCCGGCCCACCTACTAATAGTAGCCCATACTATCCACCTCCTATCTACTATCACCCCATGTAGATAAGCTTCAACAGCACGCTACATTTTCCATTTACGATAAAACAAAATTCATCCCTTCGTGATTCCCATTTTCTCTTGGAATTCGAGCCTAGGACCGGACGAGACAATTTTAAGATGCTATCACAATTGAAGACAAATATATCAAATTTTCTTTTCGTTAACATCAAATTATTTTTCTTCCGAGTACGCGCGTCAAATTTGGAATCATGGTCAAGTCCGTACATGGAAATTTTTATGTCAACATTTTGGAATTTTGATTGGTCTCGTACGTAAGTGCGAAGCGTATTAATACGAAAACCTGGACTGAAGAGACATTTCGAGGGAAGCCAACACTGCTTTATTACAAGTCGATTAAGTCGTTTCATTGTTACTCGAGAAATATCGAGAAATAGACTGTACAGCATCAAAGCCAATTAATGTTCATCCTGTAACATATAATTATCAGTAAAAATGTTTTATTATTAGCAGAGGGAAATTACACATAAAAAAAGTCGTTATGATGTAATCGGTAAAAAGGACTTTTAAAAAAAATTTCATTATATAAGTTAAGATGAAGTCAAAACAAAAAATTTGCAATATCGGAGTGAAACTTCGCGGAAAATTGCATAAATGTGCATTTTTGATGCATTTTTAGTGCATCGCTACACTATTTTTTTTAAAGCTTCGGTTCTAATGATGTTAGAAAAATAAACAAATGCAAAATACTAGTGAATAAATAAACTGACGAATTGATCCGGTATAAATACCGTGTATGTTGATGTTATAAACACGTGTTTAAAATTTCATTAAGAAATGTTGATTTTTATGGCCACAATCGGATTTTTCGAAAAAAATTCAAATAGCAGACATTTTATGCAAAATTTTCGTAGGGCAAAAATTTTTACTTTAATTTCTAGGTTTTTTATGTTCTTTCTTGTGAGCATGCGCAAGAATGAATTACTTTATTTAAAATGTCCATTTTAGAACTGAAATTTTTTAAATTTCACTCTTTTTGCACTTACTTTATTTAAAAGGTCCATTTTAGAACTGAAATTTTTTTTAATTTCACTCTTTTTGCACTTTTTTTCATTTTTTGCCATAAAACACATCTTATTGGCCAACTTTTTAATAAAAATGTTTTTTAAGCCATAATTTATGGAATGAATATATTTTCAATACTACATTTCGTTGGTATACGGCAAAAAAGTATGGCAAAAATATAGTGTTAAAAATGTAGTATGTAAAATATTTTCCTTTCATAAAATATTGCTTAAAAGCTCTTCTTATTAAAAAGTTGGCCAATAAGATGTGTTTTATGGCAAAAAAATAAAAAATGGCAAAAAAAGGGAAATTCCCTCTTTGTGCGTTGCTGGAGATTTTCATCAAAAACTTGAGAATTGTAATTTCTCTCAGACCTTCGATAGCTCAGTTGGTAGAGCGGTGGACTGTAGTTGGATCGCGTCAGACATCCATAGGTCGCTGGTTCAAATCCGGCTCGAAGGATATTTTAAACTCACTCGACAACAATTCTTCTCATAGCGTATGACACGTATTTATTCTAAAATAGATGAGTACCCACTGCTTCTCGAGCATGAATTGTCATTGATGTAAGAAAAATTCTAAACTGGCCTTCTAGAAACTTTTGAGTACGCACGTGAACCAAACTTTGAAAAACTTGTGCAAACTTTTGAAGGTCGTCACAGCGCGGCTAACACCAAAATAAGAAATAAAAAATTAAATTAAGAGAGATGTATATTAGTTTTGAAATGTTGAACATGTGTGCAAAATTTTGGAGCACCGGGTCCAAAAGTCGTTTGACAAGAAAATCGAGAAAAATTAAGTATTCAATAAAAAATCTAAATCAATATCGAAAAAAATATTTCAAAAATAAAAAAATCGCGTGCCAAATTGGAAGCACGAAGCATTTTGTGACTGCCCCGATAACCCCCTTCCGAAAGAACGTAAAAAATCAATAAAGAAAAATGTACATGGAATTTCCAAAACATTGTTCGGAGGTTCATAGGGACCAACCCAAAAATAAACATGTGCCTAATTCTAAATCTTTGGTCTTTAAGTCACCGTGCTAAGCGAGAAAATAAAAAATATTCAACATTATTAAAAAAATATTTAAATTATATAAATAGTTTATTTAATGTTTGAACGTTATGTTGTGAAAAAAGATTTCGGAGGGCTATCTCGTGCGAAGAAATTAATAGGATGTACTTATGTGCATTCTCCATGAAACTTCCTTCTTGAACAGTGAAACATGTTGCTTACAGAATTACAATGAACATTATTTCTTACTCTGCGCATACTCTCAAAGCTATGAACCATGAACTTGAATTCAAAATGTTGATCATAACATTTTTAATTGTAACGCAATTCTGAAAAAGCATTTATATTTCATATGCTGAAAAAATACTATTTCATTGCAAATCAATTCAGCTCATACTGAAATCCTCTTCTTCTAAACAAAGCTTAAATTTAATTTTCTCCTTTTATCTTTTTTTTCTTTTGGTATTTATAGAAGAAATTATCTTCCTCTGAGTTGGGTTTATTAAAAAAAAAATTTCTGTTTGCAAGAAGCGTTATTAACATCTTTTTTCCGCAATCTGAATATTAATTTTTGAGAATTATGTTGGTTATTAAATTGGATGATTAAGAAAAAACGTTTTCATCTTAATTAGTGACATTTTTTGTGTTATAATGTACGAAAATAGTAATTTTCCATTCATCTAGATACTATTTTCATCGTAGAAGTGGTGAAAAAATAAATTTCCTTTAGATAAATAGTTTATTACGATTGTGTGAAATTCAATATTCTTCAGGAAAAGTCTGAGAGGTATAAAGATGGAGTCCCATATTTTCTGTGATTATAATTACAACACATTTTGCATATTGTTATTTGTCTTAAAAAACCTATTCTCCAAACTAAATATCTCCTGTATTCTTCTTTAATGGAAGATCAACTATCCTGTTCGATCAGATTAATCTTCTTTCAGTAACACGAGAGCCTTCCATGCATGAAATGTCTTCATTCCCAAAGTTGTAAAAACCACTCAAGTTTCAGAAGGAGATTTTATCTCTCTTGATGTGATTAAGTAAGAGCAAACCACACAACAAGTACAAGACATTGAATATTGCTCCATTATTTTGCGCTTATCTCATGCTATGCTCTGAGTAATCGTGTAAGGCAGTGTAATTATCGGCTTCGTTTTCGAAATTATATACTACACTTAACACTATTAAACTGGGAGGGTATATAATCTGTGGTCATACCTTCGAAGCATGGGAAATCGATATGCAATAAACAGCTGGAAAACGAAAATGAGGCGCAGAGTGTGGTCATGTTCGATACTATCATTTGCCGGGGAGAAAGTGATGATTACAATTTCGTTGCAACAAAATCAAGTTACGAACGAGGGTCTTAAATAGTCAGGGTTTGAAAAAATCAGCAATTTTTAAGCCAAACCCTCCAAAATTTTCAGGAACTTTTAAAATCATAACTTCTACGTAACTGTCATACCTGAACTGATCATTTTCAACGGAAAAACAGGAAAGAAATGTTACAATTTGAATGTTAAATATTTTGTTGCATTAACTCTGTAACTGCAGGTAGTCTCCAGTCAAGGAGTTGATTACGCTTGATTACGTAATTTACCATATGAAATGCAATAAAAACAAAAAGAATATTAAAGGCAATGTAAGTTTAGTCAAACTATACTTCTGATGGTGTGCAGGTTTCGATCGTGAATAAGAAAATTTTACGACCTTTGATGCTCTGTCACATCATGAACTTTCTTAGTAACTCCAAACTAATCTAAATGTAGATAAATATCTCTTATATGAACAGAAATGTAGATAGTCGCATATGAATTGACAAATTTCTGAAGAAATTGAATTATTATTGTTTTTGTTTTTTTGTTTTATTCTTTCGAAAATTTACATTTTTTAAACTGTTTGGCTAAAAAATCGTAGACAATTTTAATATTTAATACATACAAAAAATGAAAGAATTATTCAATACTTAAAAACGTCTAAAATATACCAGAAGTTCTCCCTGGACTACTTTTAATAAATAGCCATAAAGTACAAAATGTACAGTAAGATTAAAATTCAGGTCCAGGTAGTGAAAATTATCTCAATAATATTTTTCTGAAGTGTAAGTTATTATTGATATAAAGAACAATGAATGAACTTATTTGTGACATGACTCAGGTCCGAAACGCGAAGAAAAACCATTTTGTGAGATAGTAGGATTTTTTCAATAGAGTATTTTGCAAATTCTTCGATTTTCCTTGAATGATGAAAAAAACTATTTTTTTTTCGAGTTAGTTCCGAGAATTTTAAATGAAAATTTTAAATCTATTTCTGGAAGTATTTATCTTTTTTCTGTATCATATCTGAAAGTTATCGTGGGACCATAATTTTTGTCTCGGATCATTTAAGTGAAATTGTATGACCAATGTTATATTTTCTTTAGATATAGTATTGAATGCATACATTGCTCGACTTCTATATCAAATTTATGCAATGAAATAAATTTGTTGTATTTTATTCCCGGATTTTATATACTTGCTTCGGGTGTGCTCCATTCTTTTGATTTCCACCAAATAAATGTAAATGCAGTGTATTTACCTTTCTATTCTTTATGATTTTCAATGTAAAAGAGTTGTGCTCAAAAAAAGAACTGACGTAGGAGGACGTCAAGGATTCCGTGTTTTACCATTAATAAAGACGTGCAAAAAATGTCAATTTGTTTTCTTTTTCCCATGACTTCAAACAGCACGGAATTATTGTTTCTGCAAAATGTTCCTTCTCCCTATTAAACCCAAACGCTAACATTTCACTCATGACTTGATTCAAAGTTTTCGCATAAATTGTTTTAGGAAAGTTAAAATCACTCATATAAATTTATTGAGGAGACTAATAATATAATAGAAACATTTTAAATACCAAACATAAAAATGTCTGAAAATAGTTCCATCATCTACAACAAATAATGGATCCCACCCCACCACTATTCCAAGATATTTTATCATCCCGTTGTAGTAAATACGGTCAGAAAATAAATTCAATTAATCCAGTTTCGAAATCTACTACATACCAAGCGATGAGAAAGAACATGTGTTTGGATATAAGGGACACTTTGTGACAGCATTTCGTGGGTACCTACAAAAATTGATTAGAGAAGACCATAAAGTGTTTAAAAATCTCATCATTGTTTCGTTCTCAAAATACACCGAAAGAAAATCGTCGAAATCAATTTTAAAAAGGTCTCTCAATTGACATTCGAAACTAAACTCTTTTACAAAAATTAAAAGGGAACTCCATCTTTTAAATTCACTTTAGAGAAAAAGAACAGTGCAGCATTGCCCTGATCTACCAAGATCCGTTCCTTAATGTTTAATCTGTAGTTATCGTTTGATGCCGTGCATTATATGGAATTTCGTGGTTTGATGGGAATAATTAATGAATATATAATAATGCAGTTGTAATAATAATAATATTTTTATTGTCAAAAACGCAATTACAAACTGCGTTTGAGCACATGGAGAGCTATAAATTAATTTACTCTCCGCAAGCAAGGGACCATCCCTTCAATTCCAATCAAAGGCCCTAAAGCATAGGTGGATTTATCATATAGGCATTTTTATCCCCCCTCCCCCATTTCGTAAAGCATTGTCGCAAAGACGAGACCCCACCAATTCAGTAAACGCATCAAATTTTACAAACACCCTCCAATATAAGAAAAAAATTAAATAAAAATATTTTTATGATTTGTTGGAACATGCACTATATTTAAACATTAATTTTTAACGGTGTTTTAAATACTATAGTTGGTTTAAACACACAATTTAAAAGTATATTTATAGTATATTTTAAAATAATGTAAAACACGTGTATTAAAAATAAATATAATTTTAAAAAATATATAAAATGAAGTTCTCGCAAAGTACCTACGAGATAAACTTGTTAAACATTTTAGTTTATTATTGTAATTTTCGAAAACTTCAATGTCTAAATGATAATATGAAACTCTAATGAACGTGCAATTCTTTGTGTCCCCCTCTCTCCCCTTATGATTTATCGTATATTAACGCAACTCTCGATGGGACCCTTGTCCCCCTCTCATCAACGAACGTGTTTTGTAGATGACTCCTAAGATAAGACATGGAATAATATCAATAAAATATTCAATAGTAAACAAAGAGGTTATTTAACAAATACCTTCTATTATTTAATCTTTAAACTGCTTTCGTTCGACGCGACCTTTCAAATTTCTTTTTTGTATTCTAATTCTTTTTCTATTTAATCTTCTCCCGTTTCGTGTTATAGCCATATAATTTTAAGTATCTAATTTAACAAGACGTCTGAATAATATACAAAATCAATCATTTAGTCAGAGTGATTTCATAATTGTTTTTAACTCAGTCTAATTGGATTTTACACGAATCTATAAATTGTTCAAAAGTTATAAACGGGAGTGTGTGACCGATTATTGTACCAACGGATTTTAAAATCCTTTTTGGTAGAGAGATCGCCTTCCGATGAGCTGTGAGACTCTGAGGATGAAATGTGTGTCTAACCCTAAAGCTCGGAATTTTTAATTTATTCGAATAGAGGTCATATTATTCTAATTGCGTACTAAGTAACAAGACAATACTAACAATGTTGAACTGACTCTTGGTGTCGACGAGTGTTGGTCGGACCCTTAACACTGAGCGAAACAGCAGAGCACCGGGGTTTAAGAGTGCTTGTGCAGACGCAGTGGAGAGGGGATACGACGAGTGGTGGGGGCAGTAAACATGTAGAGGGAGATATCTCAAAGAGTTCAACTAGATTCAGCGGAGGACGAAGAAGTCGACAGATTGAGAAAAATTGGAAAGCAAAATCGTCGGAGAAAAAATGTCACATTCAAAACAAAACGAACAGCATGTTACAATATTATGATAGTTCATTAATCGTCTGTTCCATTGTGAACTACCAAAGAATCTGTTCCCATTAATAAAATCACTTATACGAAATTCAATTAAGAAATATTACGAAACACTCTTCCCTCTGAGAGAGATAGAGCGTAGGAAAAAATGGACCAAGTTCTGAATATAGCGATGTCACGATGAATTTTAAAAGCGATACAGAGACAATTGTAATATAATAATTTTTAGGACTTGTTATGATTTTATGTATGCTTATCAATGAGAAACGAATGTGTATATATATCACAACGCATCAGAACTAAAATGCTATTCAGTACTTTTACATATGGGACTAGATAATTGAAATGGAAACTGGAACCTGATATTGGTATCTCCGGTTTATATGGAGTAGTTTCATTATACTAAAATAAAATGTTTTATGTACAAATTTGGTTTACAACTTAAGGAAAATGTTAAACACGGTGGTTTAGGGGTGACTTCTATGCCGCTAAAGTCAATTGCGTCATTAACTTAATTCGATATACTGGTTTTTCGAATAAATACTACGATTGATGCTACAAAAAAATATTTTGGTTCCCGACTTCGTCTTCTCTATTGTTGTGATGGCCAGAAGAAATTCATTGCCTGTGACTCGCCTGTGAGGTACACCTTTGTTGTGTAATAAATTTTTTCAAGATTTTTGTTATCGAATGTTCGTATAGAATAAATAGCGAATGTTCTCTCATCAGTATAACACTTTATTGTTTATAAACCAAATCATCGGAATGTTTCGGTTTTCCGAATCTTTTACCCACCCAATTATTCTATACAAATGAGATTTTGCTGCAAATTTACTTCAACAGTCTATTTGGTATTTTTTAAACGACTTTTCCAAATACCGATTTTTAACGGTGGAATGTTTGGAATTTCCATTGTGTTTCACGAATTAAGATTTTATCACGGTTTTTGTACGTAAACGTGCTGTTTCGTCTATGCTACACTATAACGAGGGGTAAACTGTATCATTATAACCAAAACAGCCGGGTGAAACCGTGGTGGGTCACAATCCATACTTCCATACTAATTCAAATATGCGTAAGCGTGTGTCTGATCATAAATAAACCACTGAATCGATCGTGATGAAATTTGGCAAGGAGATAGTTTAGATCTCCAGGATGAACCTAGGCTAACTTTAATATTTTAAAAGGTTTAATGCCTCTCCGTGGCTACGGTGTCAGCGTGCTCGCTCCTCATCCCGGGTTCAATTCTCGGTGGGGGGCAAGAAAAATTTGTAGATGTGGCGTTTGAAAATTTCACCCTCTGCGACCGCAGTTGTAATACTCGGATACAACTATCTAGATTCTATCTAGAAGCTGTTCCCCCCAAAATTCACGATGTGCCTAGTAAATAAACTAACACTGAACTACTAACACTCGTTATCGTGTTCCTTAGTTCGCATATTCGAGAATACATACATACAGAAATGGTTTCTGCCAACAAATGTCGAAAAATTTGGGGAAAAAAGAGTGATATTTTCTTATGCTTCATATACGTTTAGACAACCATGAATTGTAACGTTTTTGGTCTAAAAGAGTTCTACAAAATAGTCCAGAACAGCATATGTATATCAAAAAAATTGAACCTATATTGTTGATAAAACGTTAAAAATAGAATTATTAAAATATTTAAATTTAAGACAGTAATTTAAAAAGGAAAAAATCAGTCATTATCAAATTTAATCGAGTGTTTGTTTTATGCATTTGACAAAGATAAAAACGTCTTTAAATCGTAAAATTTCTACTGATAGTTTAGATTTTACAATAATTTTAATGAAATGGTGTAGCCGCGTCATGCTTTGGAAATGAAAATTCTACCGGCACGGCCCCGGCGAGATGGTGTAGTGTATACAGTCAAGTTTTGTATTAAATTTGCTTTATTATGACTTTAAAAAACTGAGAGGCTGTGTATGTTTTGAAACCCAGCAAATAAAAGTATTTTGATCTTACAATGTAGATAGAAATTATTTTTTTCTACGTAAAAGAAGATTAATCTAAGAAAAATCCCGGGAAAAACGCCGGGTAATCAGCTAGTAAATAAATAAATAAATGATTTGGAATTATCTCCTTAAAGACAAACTTTGTGGAGGAAATAATGAAAGATGCAAATGTACGATGGACCATGCTCGGGTTGGATGAATGTTTCCATGAGAGTGGAATGGAGGAGAGAATGCTGGAGGCAATTAGGATTTCTGCGAGTGGCAACGACAGACGAATCTCGTTACGCCATCACGGAGAGTCAACGCTCTCTGACGGCCTTCCTCGGAGTCACGGCCACGAGAAAGTGTTCAACGCGTAAGCAGGCAGCATAGACACTGCCCATGACACACGCATGGATGACTGCGTCATTCAACATTCTCCAATTTAGGTGAGAAGAACTATATCATGCTTATTATTTCTCGTCGTACTTCTTTCGTCATCTTTGGGAAGAAGGAAAGAAATGAGGACTACAGGATTTATTCATATGATGAACAACAGGTAATTTTTTAATACAAAATGAATATGAATACACAGAATTTATGGACTATGTTTCATTAAAATTGTTTTAATATGCAATACAGGAAAATGGGAGGTGACAAGAAAATAAAAGGGAAGATGAAACGAATACAAGATGGAAAGATCGGAGAGAGGCAGAAATAGGTGAAGGAGAAAAACAATAATAAGAGGATGAAAACCGATGAAGCAGAATATTTTTATAGAGAAATACACGGTGTATTTGTAGGTAATATCTTAGGTGTTAAAATAAATGGTCATGTTGTTCAAGTGCACTTTCAAAATAAATGAATAAATTATAATACTTTCACGCGTAATACATTTTTTTTTGCTAAATTGGAGCTGCTTATTCGAACTATTTTTATTCTTTTGTTAAACTGGAACTACATAACTCTTTTGTAAAACAATAATATGTTCTCCGGCACTTGTCTATATGTTAAGTTATTTTTCACCCTGCCATTAAACGAAAAAAACCTTCAACTATCGAATAATCCACAGTGACGAATTTTAATATAAAAAGTTCTAAAGTTTCTTTACTTAAGACAAGCTTACCTAAATGTGCAAAAATTACATTAGCACATGAGAAAAAGTAATATTAATATATGAATACAAATATGGCGCAGAAAGTGAAGAAGAAGAATCATGTAGGAATTCATGTTTCTAGCTGCTATCATAAACAAAAAAGTGTTGCAAAATGCGGACCTGATGCACTAAAGAAATAGTTTTCCAAATTTCCAAAGAAATGGCAATAGTATATGTTTAAGTATAAGTAATGTTATATAAGTATTATTGAGATATACAGAGGATACGAATTTTGCATGATTCTTTTTCTAAACATATCTCTTGATGATCTGCACTTTACAAATCACGAGATGATGGCACAAAATTTAAAGAAGTTTTATAAAGTTAATAGAAATGTATGCACGATATTAAATTTAATAATTCGTAAACCTATGATGATCCCATTATGATAATTTATTATAAGAAATAACCAAATAGGTTATGTGGTGAGGGGTAATTAAAAAAATTAAAAATATGTGCAAATCATTGACGATTAAGTAAATCGAATTTTTTCCACATGGAATATTTTTCCCTGAAAATTGATAGCATCATATTCAAAACGCTTTGAAAAAATGACAATTCACAATTGCAAGAATATGTCTTAAAATTATCCTATTTGTAATATTGAGGAATATTTTATTAAAAATTTGTTTAAACAATAAAACAAAAACAAAACAACTTCACAAGGAGATACTGTACTGAAGTATAGCTAGAATAAGTAAAAAAATATTCACTGAATTTTGGTGAAAACACGATTGTTGTCTTTTTGACGTTGAACTTCTCGTTCTGCATCAAAAGAATATGAGAAAAATATAATTTCAATTAACAGTATTCGCTCCTTGATAGGAATCATAGGCAACATACACGACATTTTCTTAGATCAAAAAGTGAAAGGAAAAGTGAAGAACACATATCACTTATGTAATGCAATGAACAGTAAGGAATGTTTCAATTGTCTTCTTTTTTTCCAAGGGAAAGAACAAAACTCGAGGATCAGTAGTGGTACTCTTTCAAAACATACTTAACATTCGATATAAATGAACGAAGTACATACTTCGATAAAAAGATAGACATTAACGGCATATTATCGGAGTGAGACTCCGAAGGAATCCATTTTTGTAAAGCCGCTCGTGGCACTCGCAGACCGCCTTCGAGTTTCGTAAGCGCATTCGCCCGACTTTCACTGTTCCCGCCCCGCCCCGGCGCGCCCCACGAGGTCTCGAACCCGGACCCACCGGCCTAACGCTCGCTGGATGTCAAGGATTGATACAACAGTTAGTGTGAGGAATAAAAAAAACCTCTAAAGAACGACCTGTCAGCTAAGGAGATGCAAATAAAAAAGCCAAAAAATGTAAAAGATTAAAAATAACACTTTTATGCGCGATGTATTTTCGCTGTATATTCAAAACTTGCGACGTACGAGAATGCGGTTTGGCAACCTGTACTCAGAATTCACTGACCAATCAAAATGCTTCCATGTATCTTTTATTAAATTTTGAAATGAAGTTGGACGAACTGTCCAGCAATAGGCATCTATTCCCAATGCATTCTAAGTCAAATCTCAAGGTTGGTTTCGGAGCTTCAATTTGTTCGTGAGATATCGGGGGGACAAAAGTCCTAACATATGTACACACATACGACATTGAACATCATTGCCAAAATTTGAAAATAGACTCTCCGATTTCGTAAAGATCCGAAGAGATTTCAAAATTTTTTTCTATCGATTACAATATTTTTTTACACACCCTGTGTAGCTGGAATGAGAATAAAGTAATGTATTCTCTCTCTATAACAATTCTCCCTACAAAGATAACGAAATGAACGACTGTTGTGTGGTTTGCTATAACAGTAATTCTTTCTCTGTACCGATATTACTCTCCTTTTGTAACGATGATATTTCAGTCGTTCAAGTCCTTTCAGTTCAAGCATAAAACGATTGAGGGCAAAGTTAGTTCTGTGCTTTGGAAAGAGAAAATGAAGTAAGCTAGGATGAAGGACTTCCATTAATGTATGTAGAGTAGAAAATAATAGGGTGAAATAGGGGGAAAATATGTAGATATTGTACAAAATTCTAAAAGAGCTTTTTTTTAGTTGAATGTAAATCAACAACTGTGAAATTTTACAAAAAAAATATTTGTTGCGTAAGTTTATGGTATTACTTCATTTTTTAATTGTATTGCATCGAATTTTGGTTTCTCTCTATATAACGATCCCTCTCCATAACGATTTCCCTTGGATATCGTCATAGAGAGAGGGGGCTATTCAGTTTTTTACGGAAGTTTATTATTTATGAGCGAAGGTAAAAAAAAATTATTGAAACGAAATAAATAAGATGGGCGGAAGGGAGTATAGAACCAATGCATTAAAAGAAAAGTGAAATCGTTAACAACATAATGGGTTTTTTTAGGCTTAAACGTTTCTGTAGTAGACACTAAGCGGGGAAAAGTGGGTCTTAAATGAAATTTCTAATATAAAAAGTAATAAATTTATTGCCAAACAAAACAGTACAAACTGCGTATGACCACGTAGAGGACTGCGTATGTCGTAAAGGACAATAAACTAATTAATACATATCATCTTAAATCCTCCATTAAAAAAACGATTTTTTTCACCAAAAATACTATTATCATACAAGGTTTATTTTCGACAGGGTAAGAATATAAAAATTGTTAATGTTTTAAATGTAAGATTGTTATTTCTACCTCATTTTCCAACAAGTGAATCTTAAAGCATTTCCGACCTGTACCTAAATCGATATGGGCACCTAAATCGGTTGAGATCACGAAGTCATACACACTTAGACGACAAGACCAAACACACCAGGAGGAATTCATATAACCACATTCTCTTGTATTGCTATCAGTTTCTGTTACAATCCACAAGTTCCTATCCCTCAATTTCTAGACGTGAATGGAATTATTTTCCTCTTCCGTCAGGATTTTTCAAACGGAGAATATATGAGATGTTCAGATGATGTCAGTAGATGTTCTGAAACAGTCGATGAGTAAAAATATGTAGGTTTTATTTATAAAAGTTATATTTATTATTCGAAAGTTAGAATAACCAGTATAAATTGAAATTTGTTTTAATATATCGAATGAATACTCGTATATATTTAAATTAGTGATTTGGTCATATTATTGAATTTCATAATGACTGATTCATTAGGAATGTTTTTATGAGACGTACATCATTTCGTTACTAGACTTATCAGTCTGGCGATGTCACGAAGCAGCAAATCCTCATTTGTTACGTACTAACATAGAGTTCTACTTCTATGTTTTTCTTAATTCCAAATTTACATGCAATAGCCTAATTTGGGTATATTAAATAGGTTTACAAAACAATAAACAACGAATATATTGGGCACTTTTGATAGGAAATGCTAAATAAATCATTGTTTTAAGTTTTTAATTTACATAGGTCAGGTTAATGGAAAATGGATTCAAAATGATGTAATAATGTTTTCGTGGATCTCATACATTCATTTATTAAAATGGGTGTCTCCTTTCACGATAGGCAACCCATTATACAAATGTGTTCAACGGGCAATTTAAAACGAATATTAAATTCCGTCAATTGAGGGTCACCACAAAATATTATTGAGGGATGATAGTAAATATAGTCAGTCCTATACATTATACTCCCTAGTATATTCCCTTTTCTCTTCTCTTTTCATAGAACAATCCCGTAAAGCTCTTTTTTTAACAAATGTAAAAGATTTTGTATATTTCATTTCATACATTTTACTTATTCTTTGTTAACTGAAACAAATTGGTAGAAAATGAAATAACGAAATGTTTGTTTTGTACATTTTCTTCTCTAAAGTGATGTTACGTGGGTCTTATTGTTTAAAACAAACAATGTGATATACTTCCTGCGGTAACGTTCTGTGATTCTACTCTTTCTTCTAAAAGTGATAAGAGATATGGACAAATGTCTTGGACAAAATGACAAAAAGAGTCAGTTTTGACGAATGACCTTTTTTAGAGTCGGGTTCCAAGTTTACTTCGACCCATAGGCAGCGGTGCGAATCTGGTGATTTAATGGGCAAGAGCGAACTTTTCATCTTAAGTCGAGAGGTATTTGAGTCACTGGATTAAGTCATTCCGCTGAGATAAATTCCGAGAAATAGAAGAAGTATTGAAACATTGGTATATACTCCTGAGTTGAGGATTAATAAGACGAAAATATCTTAAACTAATCAAGAAAAATTCAATATTTAGAATGAAAATGAACGAGTTTTAAAATTGACTCGGGGAATAAACTGGTGCACACAGAATAACTGAGATGAGTGATATACATAGAAAATTGAGCTTGTAGAGAAAATGAAGTTGGTTTCCACGTTCGTAAAAACATTTCGATTTGAACTAGACAGACTTTACCGAACATCCGATAGTAGGAGTTATTTAGTTTACCTATTTTTTTAAAAATTCCTTCACTTAAACTTTTTCCCCACTTAATGTGGGGTCGGCGAATGAGGATGGATATATGATGCTTCGTTTTTTTGGATTTGGTTGAGAAATACGCGGGTGCCGGATGCCCTTGTTGTGGTGGAATGTTGTGGTGGAATGATAAGCAGGGGAAACGGGAAACATTTAGTGTACCTGATATGAAACAAGAATTCACGGATGATATCAAGACAAAAAAGATACAAAAAAAAACTCTTAATATTGTATCCAGATGCAATCAACTTGATCTGCCCTGTGCCTTCAATGCCTGTGACAAAAGCTTTCTTCCTCTTCAAAACATCAATTACAAAGTCAAAAGCGCATCAGATAAGGTACTTCGCCCCGCGACTGACAAAAGAAGAATTACTTCAATTGTCACAGATGGCAGCGTCGCGTAGGCAACAGCGTCCGAGTTATCTCGTCGCCTTGCGCGTGCCGACCTACGAACAAAGCTTCTTGTTACGAAAAGTTCTTATCTGAAAACTCGATAGACTGCAAACGGCGTCGAGAGAGTTTTGAGGCAAGGCGTCTGGTGCGAAGTACAAAACAGTTTTCTATTGTGTTGTTTTGTGAAGATAACTGCCGCTCGAATCTCCAACTGTCGTAATGGACGTCATTTTGGTCATTAAAGAAACACGTCTAATATTGAACACAAACATAAAATATAAACATTAAAATACTTAATTTTTTTCTATATAAATGTTCCACAAAATCTATAGAACAATTTTTTTTTAATTATCAAATTTTGTAGGCTTTACTTGACGAAATTATAAATTAATTTACATAATTCGCTTAATACCGCCACAGTAATTAATGTTAATTCTCTATCATCATGTCTGAATGAAAGAGTAAGAACCTACATAGACGAGTGCTCTGTTCCTACATATCCTTGTAGACATCTAGACAGAGCAATATATCAAGATTTTAAATGTTTCTATTTTTGATTCAAGATGCATGAATGAGAAATTGTGCTGTAAACAAATACAATGAATATACTGTTTTTAAATCTTGAAAATAAAGTGACCCTGCTGCCTTCTATAAATTAAAGTTAATTTAAAAATAGAAAAGAAAACACGCAAAAGTCACTCAAATTGGACGAGACCTTTCGGTTGTCTCCATCATCAGATGCTTTACTTTTCTATTTTTCATTAACTTTAAAATTTAGTTGTTAATATATATGTGTGTTCATTATTGAAGTCTGTTAAAACTTCATATAATAGGATGAAATACTTTCTCATTATTTCAGTTCCAATTACACCAGTTCCATAGTTCGTTTACTTCTGGTAAAGCGAAGACGCAGAACTTCTTTTCACGATATGATAACGTCTTTTATTTCGTGTTGTCTTCATTTAAGGATTTTCTTCCACCACTAGATTAGAAAACATTCAAAACTATCTTAAAAAGAAGATATTTGACTTCTGTCAAGAATCCTGGAATCGGCAAAACCTCAAGCTGGGCGAAATAGAAAAGAGACAGTAGGAAAATGGTAAATACTGACGAAATATCGACGATGGTACCAAGTTTGTATCACAAGATTTCGGAGTAGTTTAACACATTTATACATTATCTTCCAGAGAAACGACCTTCATGTGACTGTGTCGCAGATCCCACAGTAAAACATCCGATGGAAAACCGCATCGTCCTTCCCATCTTGGACCACCATGGACTGAAATCAAATGTACGACAAGACCTCAGTAATGTCCCTCAATTCACCAATACCATTTTTTAACCCAAGATCTGCAAAATTGTATTATAACATTTGAAACTAATGAATCGTGAGAAATGTATCATCTTTTAACTGTATTGTCTTATAAAAATGTTGTTAATGGCTAATGACCTCAGTTGCCAAGTCAAATGTAAGTTTTAAAAAAAGACTGAAAGAAAGAGATCGGAATGAAAATTAAACCTTGAAGGTGGTCGAGATATCACGTAAGCGTCGACCAAAAGAGGCCATTGGCCAGTGCTAGGTCGATCGGTTGATCAGTCACTGCCACCTGATCCACAAGATTTTAATGTTAATGGGTGGCCTTGCAATACAGGCTACGTAATCACCTGTGTAGGCGAGAGGTATGAGAAGTGGGCGGGTGTTTGGAATAGTTATGGTTGTCACCCGGTGGCGGCGTACAGGTTACCTCCTTCGAAGATCATTCTCGAGAACCTCAAAAGGTATTATCAGCGCCCTGGAGACTGCTTTTGACTCTCAAGAATTTTTTTAAGGAAAAATAAACTATTATCTATCAACTTGCCAAATAAAAATTTACCTTGTGGGTTAATTTTTTTAACATAACTATCTTGACTTCGTAATCGAATGTATAAAACTATCCCAGGTATCACAAAATTTTATATAGAAAAGAACTATTTAACTTCACGTACTTTCCGGAAAATTAAGTAAGTTATAAAACGAAGAATGTCTCAAAACTAGAGAACTCTTGTCAAACTATAGAGCATTTTTTCAAATATATGTTAAACGGTCTTGGGGTCTCAAATGAATAAGCGTTGCGAATTTTTTTCAAGTGCATATTTCCAGATCTTTCAAATCTATATTCAAAGTACTCGTAAAAATACTGTTACACTTCCAGAGGAGCTACAATATACACATCCGAAGTCTTTTTGACTTTAATTTTATTCTTCCTGTTATCGTTATTTAATGAAAGTTTCATAGCAACACAGTTTTGTTGTGCGAGATTAAATTTAAAAAAATATCTTATCACTATTTTAATAATGTGAGTTTCATGTTGCTTGTCCACAATTTAATGTATTGAGAGCACAAATCTTAGTGGGTTTTCTTGTTTCACACTTAATTTTGCGATAATAGGCTTTGATATCCATACATATGATATTCCCATAGAACTGAGAAATATATTTTCCTCGAAATAGAATGCTTGTTCTAGTAATGCATCTCATTATGTCACTTTCAACATGACAGATTAAATTTCACAAAACTCTAACAATTTATTGACCAAAAAAAATTTTTTTTTTTCATTTTTTATTTCCCATTACCATAATTATTGTATCGTGAAACTTTAGTCGATATATATTGCTTGAAATATCTGTTTTCAGGTTCCCGATATTGAAACCATGAGTGGTGTTACGCTTGAAGGTTTGGTATGGTCGCACTTCTGTGATTTCCTTCTGCCTCACCCACGTAATACGCTTTATGATATTAATGTCGCAGACAAAAAATGTCTCAATATCAATTTCAGCAAATTTTTCGTCAATTAATATACTGAACAAAATATGTACTTAGTAAAATAAAATGAATATTAAATAGAAAGTATTATCTACTGTCGTGGAAAAAAGTCTTCTTACTCGAGTTAGAGCATTAATAAAATGTTAACCCGTCGCTCAACAGAAAAATAAATTACACTAGAACTTTTAGTATTTTATTCTACGTTTATCTGTGCGAGTTTAAAAAAATTAAGCATATTTTTTAAATTTTATTGCACGCATAAAAAGTGCCGATTTTTTCACTGTTTCGATCAAAGCGTTCCTTTTAAAAATTTATTGCTTAGAAACCACCGGTTTGATCAGAACAAAATTGTAAAATGTTTCATAAGTACTTATTGTTTAAAGGTTTACCAAGTTTGAAACTGATTTTATGCATAGTAAACGAGTTCTTATCAAATTAACGCATCAACGTTTTTTCTGTTCTGGATGGTCGTAAAAGATCAAAATTGGTCTTGTTATGAAACTGGTGATAATGTGGGACTAAATTTAAGCAATATTTTTCTTACGTGCTATCAAATATATATTGATTTATGTTTGTCTGTGTGCAAGCAGAAAGAGTGGCGTATTTGATAAGGTTTTATAATTTTACATCAAATCAGTTTCAAAACCGATTACCTTTGAACGATGGGCTCTAATGACCTTCGATGTTGACGAACCCTAAAGCCCCACACACAAAAAAACCTTTGAACGGAAAATCGAAAAAAATAATTTTTTTTTGGTTAAGCTCATCCTTGTGTGGAGCAACAGGTTTTATTATTGCTCCAGCTCGAGTACCAAGACTTTTTTCCATGACAGTAGTCACTCAGAGCTCGCAAAAATGGTTTGTATTAGATTTACTCTCTCATATATGAAATGGAAAATAAAGCAATACGGAAAATTTTGATTTCGAGAGGACTCCTTAAAAGGTTCCTTGATACCGAAAAATTGGATTTCTGAATTCCATCCTTCTGTCTGTCCGTGCGTCCTTTCGTATGGGCACCTGAAAAGGATGAATAAATTTCATTCACACTATGACTTTATAGAATACATCTTGATATTCATTGCAATGCGACAATTATTTCAAGTAATGGACCCCTTAAGGACAGGTGAGGGGAAGTTAATAGAGATTTAATATGTTTGCAGAGATGCCTCCATCAATTTGGTTTCGTGCTGCTCCGGTGTTACACTTTTTAGCGAAGAGAAGAATTTTATCGAACCATTTTAACAAGATAATTGTCAGACTTTTGTTTAGAAGTTGTTTCAGTTGAGATGATACTTCCAAGCGGTTTCACCTAATTGCATTTATACAATTTCTCAGTGAAGCATAACTTAAATGTTGCTTCTTTAAGAAAGTCTTAACGCCTAAATAAAAAAAGAAAGATTTTAAATCAACGTCGAGAACAATTAAGAGTGTATTTAAATTACCTTGTAATTTAAGAGCGTTTATACGAATAGTAAGGGGGAAGGGGGGTTGGCGGTACACCAGTTTATGAATGACGCAATTAAAGTTAAAAAAATATCAGCAAGCAACAGTGAGGACCCCCAAGGACGGATCACAAAATATTATCTGTCTTCGTAATTTAATATATTCAACTAAAATGTTAATACAAAAATATTTAATCATATTTTTCTAAATGTAGTTTATATATCATAATTCAAGATTCAGTCCTCTCTATATATAACGATATCCTAGGGATTGGGTATTGTCATCGTTACAAAGAGAAATCTTCATGTAGAGAGAAACCAAAATTTGCTGTATTAGGTTTAAAAAGAAAGTAATACCTTAAACTCACCCAACAAAATTTTATTAAGTAAAATATTACAATTATTGACATACATTCAATTCGAAATAAGGTGTTTTAGTATTTAATGTTGTATCTATATATTTGCCTCTTTTACACCCTACTATTGTTCTACTGTACTTGCATTATCGGAAGAAGTCCGTCATCCTAGTTTGCTTCCTTTTCCCCTTCTAAAACACTGACCTGACTTCGTCCTGAAGCCGCGAAGGACTGAAGCGACTTGAGCTTGAACTAAACCGACTTGGTCGACTTATGTACCATCGTCATATAGAGAAATCAATATCGGTATAGAGAAAGAATAAATACATTACTTGTATAGTAAACAAAAGAACTCTTGTTTATTTATTTCATCATTATCGAGAGATTATCGTCAGCGGGAAAATCGTTATAAAGAAAGACTACTACAGTTGCTTAAAATAAATTAAAATGTACTTGTCGGCCCATGTGAGGATTTCATATCATGAGAATACAAATCAGTGGGTTCTCTGTATTCTCATGATATGCATGAAAGCGGCATATTGCATTATCCAGTATTTCGTTTTTAAGGTATATAACCTAAACAATCTTAACAATAAAAGTGAACTTTTTATCACAGTTATCGAAAAGTGAGAAATGTCATCTGTGAGGTAACTTATGAACTAACTAAATAAAGTATCGAGCGGGAAGTAGCAACACCTGGGAGACAGTTTACAGGTGTATTCAGCTTATTTATGAAAATTAAAAATATATACAAAAATGTAAGATTACGATCCTGCTGATGTCCAGAAAAAAAATCTTTGTAATGATACCTCATTTGTGAAAATTTGTTAAAAATGACGGGAGCAAAGGGAATTTTAAGTTACATTTTAGAAGTAAGATATAGCAATTTTATTTCCATCATGCATTAAAACTCAATTGTGAACCGTCCATATGCTGCTCACCCCTGCGTAACCAGCACAATAATTACACGAAGAAGAGGACAAGGTCGTACAAACAGAGAGCTGACATAAACCACCCGATCACGTCGAGCCACATAAATCCTGTCTTCCACCGCTGCAGACCTTCCAACAGACAGACATTCCTTTCTTGGTTCCTGTACCAGGATTTCAGACCAGAGATTTAATGCTAGTTTACCCCGCCGCGAGCGCCACAGTTGAGCGACGATGGCGCCTATCGTGGCCGACGCTCCAATTAGGTTTTTGATGAAGGTTCTGCGCGTGACTTTTGGTTGGTGGCAGCTGGACGGGAGCTCTGGAGGTCGGTCGATGTGAATGAATTCAGGTGGATTACAGGTGCAGAAGTCTGAGAAAGGGAAATCTTCTGAGACGGTCACTGAAATACTTCTGGATTTAGGTTACATAATGAACTCGACTTCTTGAACCAGTTTTAAAATATATTGATGTGGACAAAATAAATGTGTTAGCAGTGTTCGAATAAAAAATAAGAGGGTGATATTTTTGAAACTTGTCTTTTCATAATCATATACAGTTCTTTATGAAATTGTCAAAAATGTCATTATATGGGAGAAGGTATTAAAAAGGACCTAGTTTTTGTAATTTTGTATTAATTATTATATACTTTATTATTATATATTTCGGACCTATTACCTATTAAAAGTTTGCCTAAAATTATTTAATGTATTTTTCTTATAAAACTGATGTCCAGAATGTCTTGTTGTAATGATGTACACACATTTCATGAAACATTGTTTGCACATTAGTGGAAAATAATGTTTAATTTTGATAAACATATTAAAAATTACAAGGTGGAATTACTTTTCCAAGGATGGGAATAAATATAAGATCTAGAAGTGGAAAGAAAAATTCAGAAGAGGGGAAATTCCTCGGCTTCCCCCCTTTGATTCGAACACCGATTTCGGTTTCTTAAAAATTTGTATTTTCATTTACATATTATACATCGAAGTTTTCTAAAATGTCCAATATTTTTCCAATTTGAAGAATACCATTATGAATTTGAACGTTTATAACAGTAAACTCGAAATACACTTTGATAAGCATGAATTTTAAATCAGTTTTTCTAATTCTGCAATTTACGACCATTATATAATCAAAGAATGAATTATTACTTGCGATCTTGTTTGGCCGACAACAATACACTTTTGTGTTTTTTAAATATGTAACGTTCCTTTGTTGCAACAAAGAGTAACAAGAAATATTAACGTAGCAACAGAACAATTGAACATGACATTAAGCGTAAATATAAACACAATATTATTAGAATAGTTATGTTGGCATAATCATGGACTTTATTTCACTCGTTTTAACCTCAATTGAATTCGGCGAAGGACATCATCTAACACTTCAGCTCTTAAGTTTCAGTAATGTGGTCGACATTTACGAAAGTGATACTTGCTTGCAAACTGGGATGCATTCAATATGTGAGGCCTCTCACGCAAAACCTTCACTTACACCTTCAACGGTTAAACTCTTTATGACGCATCGTAAAATTTAGAAGCGCTGACTTATTGACGATCGTAGAATATTAAGAGAACATTTGAAAGGTTTACTTTTTTTTCACAGAAGAGAATGGTGGAATGGCTGTGAAATGTTTATCACCATCAGAAAAAAATCACATTTCAGTGGGAGTAATATAATATTGCATCTATTGGGGTTAATGGGTATAACGCTAATTGGGGGTGAGCGATTTATTTAATTCATTTAAAATAAGTTCACAGAGTTAAGTGTCTTGTATGAATGTGATCATAACCACATCCTTTTTTTTCATAGTTTTCTGATGACTACATACTTTAAGGGCTCTAATGAACTTGTTGTTGATGAGCCCTAAAGCCCCACAAAAAAACTACATATAATATGGCGCGAAATACCGGAAATTATTTCTGCCCTTTAACATGTAGTGAAATAAAAAATAAAATAAAAAATCCCTCTTTTAGGTAAATTATAAACGTTTACACCGAAAAATGAAGATGATGTCTTAATTAGTTTTTCAAATATAGTAAAAGCAAATAATAATAATCTGCATTTCTCCCTGTTTCAAGCTTTCAAAGTTGAAGTTTCGAAAAAATTCCTAGGAAATACAAAGGAAACATTATAATATCATGAACCTAACATATTTTGTTTTCGCTCTGCGTTGATGATTGAGTCAGTCAGTTAATCGCACAGGAGGACAATGACGCGTTTATAGATTATACAAAAATGAATATTGTTAAAACACAAATTAAATAATATTTGTAATTAAGAAATATTTAATTACAAAGTGTCAACAGTATCTAGGAGTCAGTGTTGTGGATAGAGTGCTGAGTTGCTGATTGGATGGCCGGGATTCAATCCCCGGCGCGATTGGGATTTTTCATTACACCTCAACATCCAAACTGACTCCCAGGACTACTCAGTCTACTGTAAAATGAGTACCGGATCTATCCTTGGGTCAAACCTGTCGGAGCGAGATGCTGGCCACATCTCCGAGGTCAAGAAATTGAGGAGCTCTACCCTCCTCGGACCCCTCGGACACCTTCGGGGTTTGTTGTGGGACTTTTTTTTGTAATAATATGTACCATTTTAGAGGAGAGTATCACATTCGTACCATTATAGAGGATCTTTGTGTTCATCGATACATGTTTTTTCTTATCTTGGTTGAGAATTATTCTATTATGAAGCAGCCCTCGGGATTCAAACCCAGAGGCACACGATTCGAGTCTGCAATCTTTGTTTACAAGAGTATATTATTAGCTGACCATAACACGTGTACTGGTTCGTGTTGATGTATACCGCAGTGAGAGAGAGAAAGACAATTTCTCTGCCCGGAAGGAGATGTGAGGCGGGATGTTATATCACGGAGGCTGTTCAACCTGCTGCTTACATCACGAAGCGAAGTCTCGCCAGAAGTATATAAACGCGCGGCCTTGTCCGCGGTCAGTGGTCTGTCTTCGCTTGCAACTCTTCTGGTCAACATGGTCTCTTGGAAGGTAACACATCCCTGTGCGATGCAGGTAGAAGCTTAGGCGTAGATGATGGGATACTTCTGAAAGCATGATGGTTCACGTATACCTATTCATTTCTGCTCATAAGCTGCGTTGTTTCAGTTATTGTCTGGAGATAACGCGTTTTTTCCTCGCGTTACAAGTGTTTACATGTGTTATACACCCTTAATCGCAGTACATGGAGTAAACAAACATTGTTCTTCTTCTCTGTTTAAAAGTAAGTTGTTCATTATGACTCCAGTCTTCTTCCGAGATGATAGTTAATAATTCACATTGAGTGAAACCACAACAAGAGGTGATGCAATGCGAATAATTTTACGTTTATTTTGACAGACTTTATTAATGTTATTAAGAATAACTATTGAGATCTAATGCATCGGATTAAAGTGCTACTCCGTCATCCACCAGCAAAACTTTTCTTACCCCTTTGACGTCTTTCCACGGGCTACTGCATATAAACAGTTATACTTATTGCATCAGCGGTAAAAAATAATCAAATATACTCCGATAATACCTGTTAATGACAATATGTTAATATTTTTTTTATGAAGCACAAATGCTTTGTTAGACAATTGAACATTTCTGAGTGTAAAAATTGCTCAGCGATTTTTCAGTTTCTGAACGAGAAATTTCAGTTGAAAATAACAGCAAGACCGGCTCACAAAAATACTCCGAGATGAACGCCGCGAATGGCGAATGATCAAGTCGTGATTAGCCGAATACACTCGCAAAAAAAGATAGCGCTGATCTGCGAGATCTTTACGTCATAAGAAGGCGAAAGTTCGCAGGTTAGGAATACACGTTTGGAGCATAAGTTGGATTCACCATTCTTAGCTAGATTAAGCGGGTCACAGGCACCGGGAATTACCCGATGGGCTATCATGTATACCCTAGTGAGAATGGCCTACTTTTATTAAATTAATAAGGGGCATTGTCCTATGACATTCCGAAGGTGGTTAGATGTGTAGATTTATGTAGATTCAATCTACACAAAATTAGTCTGGCCATAACTGAAATGAATTTTACCATATGACATAAGTGAAGTGAATATCACTTTATCAAATATCTCGTCCAAATTAAACGAATAAAAACAAATTTTGTATGGAAATAAGTCTCCTCTTTTTGTGATTTAAATTTTGCTTTATTCATCTACTTTGAACAAGAAATTACTATTGATGAAATTCACTCCGGAGCACGAATCATCGAACGAGAGCAAANCATATATTTCTTCCGTGTACCTAGACGTGGAGACGAAGTGATAACTAGGATCGTACGATAATGGTAACGAGCTGAGAATCGAACACGGGACTCAGCATTGATCACAGGGGCACAGTAGTAGGGTCCATGTTGGTAGTTACCATGTTGAAGTCCACATACTCCGGCTGATGCGTCGCGAAATGTGTGTGCGTTCAGTCGCTCTGTCTCATGTCGAGTGTTGCACCGGTTGAGTTCCAAACCGCTCTCCTCCGCCGTTGGAGACACGTAGGGGGGCAGGGCAGGGCGTGGCCGTGAGGGGGCAGAGGAGGAGGAGAAGGAGACGGAGCGAGGCCGCGCCCTGGGGCGACGGTGCGGCGCAGAGCGAGCGACCCACATCCAGTGCCAGGTGCCTCCTGATGGCGCAAGCCCTCGTACCTCGCCCCCGGCCAACGGTGGCGTCGGCGGCAGCAGTGGCACCGGCCTTTTCGCCACATTTCTGAAATGGACCCAGAGAGGCGCTTGCGACATTTTCGAAATCGAGAGGCTGGAGCTCCTTGATATTGAGAACGAACGCACGTGTCGTGTGGATTGAATGCGGTCGCTCGACTTCACGGTGACTCGAAACGAAGGTCTTATAAAGGCAGACAGGAATGGCACTATTGTACACTGTTGTGCCGGGTGCTATGTCGTTCTGTTAAATAACTCGACTTGCATTTTCTCGACAATAATAAAAATAAATAATAATGAACATAAAGGCAGACTAGAAACGTTCGCTGTTTGCTGATTACATGGATGAAAACTGTTTTATTAAATTAATAAATGTTTTCGTTCACTGCTGATTATTGATGGTGTAAAATTTCTTTTGATACTTCAAATTTTAAAAAAATATTTGTATAACTAGACAGACCTAATTTGTATACTGCTTCTGCTAGCATAAATCGTAGAAATATTTTTTTTTTAAATTCAGTCCTAACTACACCTGGTACTACATTTTACTCATACTGATTTTTTTCCATTCAAATATTTTTTTACTGAAGATGATATTAGACAATTGTGTGGTTCACTTGTATTAATGACTCATTTTCATTTGTGTTTAGTCTTCTGTTATCACAATACAGTACTTATTAATCAAAAGCTTTTACAGGTAAAGCCATTTGAAACTTCTATGTGATTAATTTCAAAATATTTCATAATTTTACTTTTTAACTGTGCATGTATTTGACTCGCCGGGTCAGCTCTAGTCAATTATGAAATAAATAAAGGCTTACGACCTTCACCTGACGACGACTTCATCACAAAGTCGAAACATTGTGAGCTTTGAATATGTTAATAAGTCTTTGATTATTAATTTAATTTGATAATATAATGGACGTTAATTATCGTAGAATCTAGTCAATTACGTTGTGTTACAACTAAACAATGTATCGTGTAAATATACGTGACATATTGCACAATTCTAAATAAAATAACTTGAATAAATAAATGGACAGTCGCCTTTTGGAGAACTCTCTAACGGTAATAAAAATTATAATCGTACTATTTTTTTGAAGGAGATTAAATTCTCCTTACTAATTTTTACTATGATAAAGCACATAGATACACTTAGTGCATAGAAAGTTTTCTACAAGTAGCGTAGTGCATCTTTTACGGGATATCTTCTTTCGCGGTCTACTGATAACCGAATTTTTAGAGTACTCTCTGTCTACCCATTAACGAATCTGGAGACCTAATATAAGGCTCCACCTCTCTCTAGGGGGTTACACCACAGTCTTCCAGGCAGAAGTATTTGCTATACTGGTCTGCGTTAATCACATACAGAATAAGTCTGGACTTAATGGCCGAATTAACATATGGAGCGACAGTCAGGCAACACTAAGGGTACTACGTGCCTACAGAACAACATCCAAACTTGTGTGGCAATGCCAACGAATGTTAGACACACTTTGTGAACGAAATCCAGTTACCCTTTTGTGGGATCCTGGGCATATGGGAATCAGGGGAAATGAAAAGGCGGACGAAATGGCAAAGAGGGATCCAAGGGCCACTTTGTGGGTCCGGAATCCTTTTTTGGAATATCTCCACGAAAGGTGAGGCTGGAGGTTGTCAATTGGACACACCAGCAACATACAGTCTGGAAGTCACAGCATATAGCCAGGCAGGCCCGCGAGCTAATCGCTGGACCAAGCCAGGAATATAAGGTCCTACTAAATTTAGGAAGGAGGTAGTAGGCTTACTAACAGGCCATAGTACCCTACGGAGACATTTACACATTATAGGGATCAGTCAGGATCCAATGCGGGATGGAGGAGGAGACCGCGCATATACTCTGTTTGTGCGAAGCTCTTTGCCCAAACTAGACACCGTTACCTAGGTTCACATTTCCCGAACCTAGAGGATATCAGGAAGGCTAAAATCCAATCTTTGGTATCCTTTTGCGATGCCTTGGGGGTGGAACAATCCTGACTGTTCTAAGTGGTACAAAGGGTCTTTTAGAGCCATGGCTCCTCTCGAGGGAGGCCAACCATACTACAATATATCTAATCTATTTACCCATCCACACCAAATGTCTTGAAAAAAATTAATGACAATATAGTAAGCAGAGAGAATGTAGTTTTATAAAACGAGACACAATTTAAAAGAAAAATAAGCTGTAAACTGAAAATAATTTGCATTACAATACATATTTGAAGAAAATTATTAGACACAATCTGAAGGAAAAATTGTCTTGTAATTCACTCCATTTTAAAAAGTCATATTACTAAATAACATTAATGTATTTTTATTCCAGTTCAGAACCTGCAAAAATACGTTAATGATTTTACTTTCACTGCCCTGTATTTTCTTCCGGTATTGTTTATAAATATATCGCAAGTGTAAAGTTTTCGTAATTTACTTTAGGTTTTTGTGCATTTATAAGAGTGGAGATTAGGAAACCATGTGAATCGTCGACCTGAATCGTAATATACGCGTCAATGTATCTCTTAATTTTAACGATACAAAATCTATCCGCGATTCTTATGCA
The DNA here is from genome assembly GCA_002313205.1 of Laupala kohalensis. NCBI lineage: Eukaryota > Metazoa > Arthropoda > Insecta > Orthoptera > Trigonidiidae > Laupala > Laupala kohalensis. The sequence goes on along the minus strand of NNCF01135257.1, from coordinate 131,005 downwards.
GTAACATACAAAAATATTCGAAAATTTATCCAGACAAATACAAGGTAAGGGATTATCACTTGATCATAACACTTATTTTATCTATCTTTATTACTTATTCCTTAAAACGTACTTGGTAAGTAAAAGTTTGTTTCTTTCATCTTCTCTGTTACCTTTTTTACACTTAAATTTTAAAGTCAAAGAATATCGTTTGTTACAGTTAGTAAGATTTAGCAAATCCAACATGGATGTATGAAAAAAATGAGTTACAATAAAATAATGGTTATTTCTCCTAAATAATAAACACTTATTCGATTTTTCTTCTCTATTAATAACTCATCAAGGTATAATAAATTATACCTGTTGGGTTGATGAGTTAAAAAGAAATTCTTATTGAGTAGATTTAAAACTTCTTATATATCCCTCCCTTGTTCCTTCGTTTGGTTCCATGCACACATTCATTGATCAACCTTTCTTTTCTTTGATTTGTTTGTGACGGAAAGTAAAAATTCTTAATACAGATACCCACAGGGTCCGAACTTCAGAGTTATTAGGAAAGACTGCGAGATGACGCAACCTTCTAAAAAGCACCTCCCCATGCTCCACTACCACCGCGCGAAACCGCTCTTAAATGTTGAAGTAAGCAGATTGTTTACTCACGGACTATTCTCGTATACTAAATAATCTCTCATTTTCTTAGTTTCTCTTCGAAAGAGAGCTTCTTAACTACAACGGCAGTATCCATTATTAGTGAATGCCACTTATCTTCAGATGAAATCATAACATGTTATGTCATTGGAATGAAGTGTACATTTTCTTCCTTCGATTTTCATTGATCAATCGGACTTGGCCTATAATCCCTTGTCTTTTCGTCTGCGCAGCTCCTGGTGATAACAGCGCTCCTAGCGGTGGCTCAGGCATACCCTCAACGCTACGCACCTCCAGCATATACGTCACAAGCCGCCAACATCCTGCGCACGCCTGGCAACCTGGGTCAAGTATCCGCTTATCAGAAGAGCATCCAAACGCCGTACTCCAGCGTGGCGAAAGCGGACATCCGTGCGAGTAACGACGCCTTGGCGTATGCGGCGACGCCCGCCGCCGGCGTCGCGTACGCGGCTCCGCAGCCGATAGCGTACGCGCCCGCCCCGGCGCCCGCTCCTGCCCCTGGTCTAGTCCGCGCCAATCTGCTCGGTGTAGCGTACTCCTCCGCCCCCGCCGTGGCGCAGATCATTTACACGAACCCCAACGACAAAGTCAACTACTCTTATTAAACACCCTTGAGGCACTCCACGAGTTTTATCTATTCTCTTTGATTTTAGCTAGCAGTGTTTTGCCAAAACGTACACCGTGAACTGATAAACGTCGCTAGCATTCATTACTATGACTGGGTGATGAGTAATATTGTCCTCCCCAGACGTTTGACCAACTAAACCAACGCTCAAACTGACCACGGTGATGATACACATAGCGTTATTTGTTGCAGCAGAGAAGGATTCACGAAATTGTTCCTCTTACTAACGATTTTTCACATTTGTCACATTTCATGTATCATATAGTAATTTTCAGTAAGAGAAACTGAAAGGGACAACAAAATTTGAATCTCACTGGCGCGGCATGAAAATGGATCCTCTACATTTGAAATTGTAAAGCATAGATTCTGAAAAGTTGCTTTGAAAAAAAAAATGCACAAATGGTCACAGTATTTTTTTGACATCACAGTCGTTTTCTGAACAATAACATTAGAATAACACTTTCACAAAATTAAAAACCAAAAAAGATGGAGGACAACGTACCGTTCAATGAAGGTCATGAAATGCTATGCAGGAGAGACCATTTTCAACAATTGCCAGGAAATCGTGAAGAGAAATATTCAAAAACAGAAATGACTCCAACATGGCAACAAAATAATGTATTCATGTCCTTTCCTTGTACTTGACCTTGACTTAGCAAAGTTAATCCTGAATACGACGTCCTATCTCCGAGGTCTTGTTCATATAAGTGCCATTCCTCTTGTCTTTCTTTATCTTGTATCTTAGTCATTATGATTGTCGTGGATTTATCTTGTCATTAGATGGTTGTTTTACACTGTCTTCTAATACATTACCGCTGGAGATATTGTAGCGTATTAGTAATGAATAAAAGGTGCTCTCCATATTTGTACATATTAGGTATTAATAAAATATTTTATGAGAATGTCTTATTATTTATTAAGTGATTCTTCGTCCATATTTCGTATTTTATTTTGTGTACGCCTATCCTTCATTGCAGTTCCCTCAATTTCAACGACCAAAGAGTTGTTTCTTAACAGCAAATGTCTCTTGTTCATGAGGAAGCAAGAATTAGAATTTGGAGCAACCACTGATTTAAAGATGAGTTAAGAAGTAAAGCTCATAGTTAACTGTAATTGCATAAATTAATTTGATGTTGTAGTCCATAAGAAATATAAGAAATTGAGTATAATTACTTTATTTTGTTGGTTAATTATATGAGTGTAAAATATATACTTTCTATTGGAGGAGGGATGGGGAATCCCATCACACCCCTCCCCTATTTCCGCCTTTGCTTGTCATTGTACACTAAGTCATTTCACCGGGAATAACTTTCTCAATAAAATTTAATTGTGAGTAACCTCATTACCGAAGGACGAAATCTAGAAAAATAATACTTGCTTCCCCTCAAAAGGGGGCAAACGTACTGAAAACGATTCAGCTATATGAAAACAAATAGTTTACAGAGACATGTATTCTCTTTTATCCCATGAACTGTTCTGTGTAAGTTTCCCTTCAATTCACATAGGATATTGCCGAACGGAATATCCGAGAGCAGGAAATTGAAAAGCTATCTCACAGTAACCATTTCTGAAACTTTACAGTGCATTCTACTCTGAATGCACCAAAGAATTAAGAACAAAAGCGAATTTCGATCCGATGTATAATGTAACCAAGAACCTCTGTCAAGTTAGATAAGATATTATTTTTTATCAGTTCAAAATGAATAACTCTCTGCTCATGAAAATCACTGTAATGAAAATATAAATATATAATATTATTATACAATTATTATATAAATATATTATATTATATAAGTATATTAAAAATAAATCCTTTAATACACAATGATCATTTTGTTATGAGTTCAAAGGAATGACAAATCCAAGCGACCACACTGTCAAAGGAATATAATTTCTTAAATATATCACGATCAGTACCAATCAAAGTTTGGCAAAAAAAAATTAAGAATTTATCTGCATTAATAGAAAATCATGAGAAGAACACGCATTCTTTAGACGAGAACACAATTTTTCCTATGAAAAAATCGAGATATTTTTCAAATCCAATACATAAAGTGAAAATGAAATTTCAGGCACTAATTAAAGGAGAGGTGAAGGAGATTCTCTTTGAAGGTACGAAAGAATAAAGTTAATTTTAAGATCATTAAACTGGAGATTTAAGACGAGTATTATTGCAGGAAGTAATACGTGAGTTATGTTCCAAAATACTTTGCTCACTTACTCCATATTTTATTGTGTGTGTGTTTTATTTTAGTTGAAGTAATTGAGTTACGCCACATGGATGACGTTCTGAAAAATCCAACACTCATTCGAAGGTGGTGTTAAGATTTATCCCATGTTCTGTCATGTATCGCCTTTATTTACTTCTTCCCTTAGGGAAATTGTTAAACAAATCCTTCATTTCTATAACGTTGGCATTGCCAATAGATTAATACGTGACAACACACTTACATCACAAAGTTTCTGTAACACTCGCTATGCAACCGATGGACCGATTGGGAACTTTCCAACTTATGTCACGTGACCACCGCTCAGACACGTTGCGGTAGCAATATGCCGTCTGACATGGTTGTCTACAAATCGCCTGAAGGGAGGCGGGTTTTTCTTCCGCAGTCCACAGTCCCCCAACTCCTTCCGCGGACGCCCCCGCAGTTCTCCCCCCCCCC
>NNCF01135257.1:114495-126644 GCA_002313205.1 Laupala kohalensis | reverse complement strand
GTCATCCTGTGTCCACCACGGAAGTTCAAGTCCAAGGTCGCCACGCTCGGATGGGGTTGAGACTCCGTCAGTGGTCAGTCGAGCGTAAAACACTTTCACACATGGAAGGAGGGTTCATGGTCAATTACGGGTGGTAATTGGATCTTGGAATTTAATCTTCAATTTCCTTGTTTTAGTATTTTTTTCGGAAACTTTTTGTCCGTAATTTTCTTTAAACCGTAGAACCCTGTCGGTGCGGACTGTCTGGGATCGACAGAGATTCGAATAACCAAAAATTCCGTATCATTCGGGTAGGGGAAACAATAAAAAGTATACTGCAGAGAGTTTGTCTAATAAATCTATAATGTCTCATTAATTTCCCTACGGCGCTCTACTAACTATTGTTATTAATAATCTAGAATTTTAGGTTATTTTAATTCTTAGGAATTATATTAGCAAATTTCTCCAATAATTATAGTTTTGATAATAGTACGTATTTGTTACATATCATTTTTATATTCTATAATATCTTATAACAATATTCCTATTTTTATCCTTACAAGTATCTTAGAGGGGAGAGTGCCATGATTTTTACAGTGTTGCAGAGATGTTCAGTCCACCACAGCCTTAGGGCCCTTGATCGGAATTGATGGGATGGTCTCTTGCTTACTTACGAAGAATAAATTAGTTTATTGGTTCGTAAATGTTTTACTTCACTTCTCGCTTGATTTTGTTAACATAAAAAAGGTGAAGTCAACAAGAAATCAAAGAGACTTAACATAGTTAAGCACTTTTCCCAGGAGTGTGATTTTCTGTACTTCGTGTTTGTTAATTGGTCCTGAGAGGTTGTGTAGACGTTTATCAAGTCATAAATAGATTCCGAAAACACCTACAATAATTGGTATAACTCTAGATTTCACATTCCACTTTCTTTGGACTTCTATTAGTAAATCTTAAAATTTACTCAGTTTTCCTACTTCTTTCAATGATAAATTGGTATCATCAGGACGGATACAGGCAATTTCTTCGTATTTTGTTGTCGATATCTGGACGGTTTGATCGTATTTTTCAATCTGTTATAATGGATTATAACGCCCCACATTATTATATTTTGTCGTACTGCCGTTCTTTCTCCGTTCAAGCAAGTTGTTGAAGTTTGCTGATACGACAAGTCGGGAGTAAAAATTTAATGACGACCAAGGAATTTCCTTGTTTTGCGGCATGTTTGTAATATGAGTGATGTTTGTATTTCTAGTATATTTATTGTTAATGGCAATCTTATAAGATGACCTTTTAGTCTTTAAAAAATGACACCAGTTGCTGAAATTACTAGTTGAATAATTATGACTTCATTTTGTTTCCAATTCTTCTCTATTTTTGTCTTAAGGAATTAATGTTTTTCGGATTTTTGTTCCTTCTGTTTTTTGATTGGTTTTGGAAGGAATAGCCGCATCAATTAAAAAATATTTCCTTTAGATTTGTCTACTGATATTATGTCCGGTTTGTTTTGTCTGTAATGATTTTCTTATCCCAGCACCGTGTGGCATTTCTATTTATCAGGATATGAGTTGGTTCGTATTTATGATAGGGAGGAACTGTTTCAACCAGGTTAAAGTTTATAGCTAACTCTTTTAGTATTATCTTGACCACTTGATTGTGTCAGCGTGCGTTGTCCCACGGGGCAAGTCATTAGAAAAATTTGTACGTCATACATCGATCGCATTAGGGTTGTGTGCTTCTTAGACATGGAAGTCGCAATGACACTATATCCGATCCGTAAATAAAAAGATTTGAACTTAAAGGTGCCAGATGGCACTTTTCTCTATTTTATATGAAAAAAAGAAAAACTGTTGGAGCAATCAGCTATAACATTTGTGTGAATATACTCCAACATTTCCCTATCTTTTTCACGCACAACATTTTCTCGCGGTCACTCAGGGAAGAGATAGNTATAAGAGACAGGGGATGGACTCCCCCTCAATGGGGGTGATTAGATGAGAGAACTTACATGTTTTATACAAATGTACTGCTTACGTCTTCTTACATCAAATGTAATGCTTTTTATCACGCATTCGTCGATTTCAACGTGAAAAAAAATTCAAAAGGGGTGAAATGTAGAAGGGGGTGCCTAGCAGTGTGTTTCTTCCATTAGTGAAAAACACATAAAGCATGTTCCGTGGACAAGCACACACCGTCCTGAGAAGACTTGGAACATCTGAAACAGATAGTCGTCAGAGTGGGAGGATATGGTACTCAAGACATGTGGGTGATTTTTTCTAAAATGGACATTTTCGCGTATCTGTATACGCGAGACTAGCTTTCCCTCACATCTCGAAGTGTGATTTTTACACTTGATTTTCTCGATATTTTTACCCCTCAATACTACGTGACATGAGCGAAAGGTATGGTACAGAAACCTCAAAATTTGGGAGTATCTTGATAATACATGGGAGCTTCCTCGCCCTAAATTTCACTATGGTGCATTTTAAAACATAGAAGTTATGGATCTGTATACTGCGCCGCTAATTGTGGCGCTCAGTGCATATTTGTGGTGAGTCATTACACAATCATGATGTACAACGCAGATAACCCATAAGCACATCCTCATTATCACAACTTACCTTCAGGGTGTTCATGTTATATTTAATTTTGTTGTACCAAATGTAATATTTTAATTCTAAGACGTGTATATTAAATTAAGTAAATAAAGTAATCGACTATTTTGTAATATAGGCCACACAAACTACCGCATTTTAAAACTTCTTAAGCCGTAGAGTAACACTATAAATACATCGTATGTTCTGATTATACAACTGACCCAAACAAACCGGAGATTCGGATAAACAACGACCATAGTTGCATTGTCTCAAAACTATTTTTCTTGTTCCTCAATCTAGAGCTGTTAAAATACTTTTTGAACTTGAAGAGTGAAACAGAGGTGAAAACATTGCGCGTTTTTCACAGTGAACACTAACGGGAGGTACGAAGAGATAGCACATCAACAATTTAACTTACGCATGTATTGTGTGTCATATCCTGTATAAAAAAGACCTGGAATTTTCTTCTTTTTTAACTACTTTCGTAAACTGGGAGAAAAGCTTTACTTGAAATATAAATAAAAAAAATTAACAGTGGTAGTGTCCTCGCCTTGAGAACCAAAGTACCCTGGTTAGAATCCCGGCGCTGTCTGATGCCTGAGGATGGACGTTGAAGAAGAACGTCCGAAACGCAGCGTGATATACACCTGTTGTATATGATAAACAGTTTAAGATGATGGATGATAACCAAAAACCTTTTACCCATTCTTTCAATGAGTACGCATTTCGAAGGAATTTGATGAGGAATAATGTTTGATTATTTTAGCCAATTAGTCACTTCTAATTATTCAGGGTAAAGACGAAAGGAAAGATATGACAGTTGTTGAAAAATATGACTTCATGTTCGAAAGAAAAGTATTCATAATTCACTAAGAATGATTCAGAGAGTACATTAAGACATATAATTTTATAGTCAACTTTTCTCTTTCGTGCAATTTTTACGAGTAGGATGCTATTTAGAGTGCGAGTCTTGGCGGCGGTCACAGATGCGTTTTATTGTCCTTTTCCTCTTCTTCTCTCCATCAAACAAAAGGAGAAATAAACTATACTAATGTGTTTAACCATTTACATCCAGAAAGCGGCATTTTTTTGTTTGAATGTACGTCTTCACTCATATAGTTGCCAAATTTCATTACTTGTATTTCACATCTGCAGCGGACAATACAATAAATTGTTTTGGAAGAATTTATGATTATAAGACCATTTGACTAATAAACACATTAATCAAATCATTTTGATTAACGAGTTATATTCGTAAAGAAAAAAGCGGAAAAATAAATAAATTATCAGAGTACATAACAAAAGAAAATAATGAAATTCTTCAAAGATGAAAACAAGTATACAAAATTTAAGAAACCGATGTGTTTTGTAGATTTCTATAGAGATTCAAATGTGCTAGGGATTTTTTGTACCGGCACCGAAGGTGCGATTTTGGAATTCCTTTAGTCCGTGCATACTTTTTATCCTTGATCCCCCCCCCCACTATACAGGACAGATGATCGTGAGCAAAGGTCGCCAAAGTGGTGGTCCGCGAGAAAATTTCGCTGGTCCCCAGAGATGTGGAATATACTTACTCGTCATGTTAATTTATGTTTTAAGATACATTGAAACATAATTCAATTCAAACAATACGTGAAAAGGAGGAAGCTCTCGAATGCGATCCAGGATCGTGAGCGTTCTGTTTATCATGTCAATTCGTTTATTTCCTGGAAAGATTTGCTTAAAAGATTAAATTTATTTTCAACAATAGATAAAATTAATCAATATGGTATGGATAAGGAAACTGAACGCCTTTTAAGTTATTATTTCAAAGAATCGTAGATGTGATTCTGTTTTTGGCATGCAACAATCTTCCGCTTCGGGGTACAGGTGAGATGATAGGGTCTCTTAATAATGGAAATTTTCTAGGCTTAATTGAATTATTAAGTAAATATGACTCTGTGTTGATGGATCATTTAACAAAAATAAAAAAATAAAAAAACAGAATTGTGCATCATTTGGCGCATAGGTCACAGGAACAGATTATTTCTGCGTTTGGAAACGAAATGCTTAACAAAATTAAAAGTAACATAAACGCGGCTACATATTTTTTTTATCCAAATGGACTGTACCGCTGATATTTCTCAAAGAGAACAGGTTTAATCATTATAAGGTATGTAAACTTCGAAGAAAATAGATTTATAATAAATGAATCGTTTATAGGATTTGTTGAAGTAGCTGATGTAACTGGTGAAAAACTCGCAAATGCCTTATTACAAAAAATAAATGAGTTAAACTTAGATATTAAAAATTGTAGAGGGCAAGCATATGATAATGGTAGTAACATGAAATGAAAGTATAAGGGCATTCAATCTAGAATAATATCTTTAAATCCTCTTGCGGTTTATGTTCCTTGCTTATCACATTCTTTCAATTTGTTAATATGTAAAAACGTTTTTGGAATATTACAACGTTTATACTGCTTATTCGCTGCATCAACAAAAAGATGGGAAATTTTACAAAAGCATCTTAAAGTCACCCTTAAACCGTTATGCAATACTCGTTGGGAGGCTAAAATAGATTCTGTTAAGGCTGTGTATACACAGTTTAAACAAATTTGTAATGCTATGGAGGAGTTTATTGATAAAGGTAATGATAATATAATAATATCTGAAGCCAATAGTTTTTTAGATCTAATACAAGAAATGCCATTTATCTTATCCCTAACAGTATGGTTTGCAATCTTATCCAAGATTAATCCTATCAATAAAATATCTCAAGGAGAAAATATTGTTTTTGACGCGGCTTTGAACTAATTAATAAAATTAGAGCCGAAATTGAAGATTTAAGACCAAAGTTCGACATGTATTTGGAAGAAGCAAAAAGTTTTGCACAGAAATTAGACCTTTCAGAACATGTCTACTGAACGCTTAAATTCACTTGCTATTTTAAGTATTGAAAGGGAAATTGTAAAAAACTGTAACTTTTCTGAAGTAATTGACGTACTAGCGAAAGCAAAGTCGTGCTCTAAATAATTTTTTTTTTTGGAATATATAAAAAGTTTGTTTTTTTAACTTAATTAAAAATAAGGGGCCCCTAATTTGTCTCTTGCACCGGGGCTCCCAAAAATAGAAGGCCGGCCCTGGTTATTAAGGAAGTTTTTGTGTATTTTCTTTTGTATATTGGTGTTTTTTTTAGGACAGGTATGATCTTAAATCTTAACCATTTATTAAATTTTCTTTTATTTGATATTTATTGCGATAAAATTAGTTTGACTATTCTAAATTTCTTTCCTTTTTGATTTTAGATTCAAATAAAATAAACCCATAATGAGTGAAAAAAGCAAAAGAATATTCTGCATTTCTTTAGTAATTCAAAAAGTATTGAGAACGATAATAATAATATTAGTAGTACTTCACCTAACCGTGAACTGATCAATAAATCAGACTCTCCATAGTCTTCATCAGGCACCATTAGTAAAAACGTTGGAACGGGAGGTGGAGAGAAGAAAAAACGCAAAGCATCAAGAAAATATCATTCCTACTACTTAAAGTTTGGATTCATTGAAGAACCTGACAGTGAGCTGGATCCACAGCCTCTCTGTGTTGTATGNGGATCCACGGCCTCTCTGTGTTGTATGTTCTGAAAGCTTATCTAACGATGCATTAAAACCTTCCAAACTTGAAAGACACTTGAATTCAAAACACCTGGATTTAGCAAAAAACCGCTAGAATATTTTAAATCTGCAAAAGCAAGCTACTGTTTTAAGGAAAATGACCATGGAAGATAAATCATTATTAAAGGCTTCCTATTTCATGGCAAATCTGATCGCGAAATGCAAAAAGCCGTACACGATTGGAGAAGAATTAATTAAGCCTTGCATGTTAAAAGCCTGTGAACAGATTTTGGGAATGCAAGCTGTTCAGAAATTGAAAGTAATTCCTATGTCTGCTAATACTATCAAGCGCAGAATCGAAGATATGGCCGAAGACATTGAAAATCAGATAACAAAAATGGTGAAAAATTCATCAATTTATTCAATACAACTAGACGAATCTACGGACATTACAAACAAAACACTCCTTCTTTGTTTTGTGAGGTTTGAGTGTGAAAGAGAGTTATATGAACTATTTTGTTCGCTTAATTTGCCAGGTAGAACAACCAGCTCTGAGATTTTTGAAGCTCTTAATAGTTATTTCCGGGAACATGAAATTGACTGGAAAAAATGTATTGGGATATGCACAGACGGTGCCGCAAATATGACTGGACATCTTTCAGGAATTGTTGCAAAGGTGAAGAATGTTGGTCACCCAGACATTTTATCTACACTGCATCGAGAACAACTTGCAGCGAAAAAAATGTCCCCAGAACTACACGAAGTATTATCAAATGTCATTGAAATTATAAAGGAAATTCGACACAAAGCACTCAATTCTCGAATATTTCAGGCACTTTGTGAAGAAATGGGTTCCGAGTATACTCATCTTCTTCGTTATGCTGAGGTGAGATGGCTGTCGAGCGGCAAAATACTGACCCGACTATTCGCTTTGCGGGAAGAAGTCAAATAATTTTTCCATGAACAAAATAATCCGAAATTGCAAAAATTCTTGTCCAACAATGAATGACTAACAAAGCTTGCATACCTGGCAGATATTTTTTCCCTGTTAAATGAACTAAACATATCCTTGCAAGCACAACTTAAGGACGTGTTCACACTATGCAATAAAATGGATGCGTTTCAAAAGAAAATATTACTGTGGCAAACGCGGTTGGTTGAAGACGATCTGCAAATGTTTCCTAATTTTGATGAATACATGAAGGAAAATGATGTTAACCAGCAAGTTGTAACCCTAGTTAAAAAGCACTTGGAATCATTTACAGAATCTTTTGCTCGTTATTACCCAAAGAATGAAGATCCCAGACATGGTAATATGTGGATAATAGATCCGTTTGAAGCGAAAATTCAGGATAATAATTTAAACATGCATCTAAAAGAAAGCCTCATCAACCTATCGTCCGACGAAACTCTCAAATTTAAATTTCATTCATCCTTATCAAGATCTCAGTTTTGGCTTTCCATAAAAAGTGAATACCATTTTCTTAGTGAACAGGCAATGAAAATTCTGAATTAATTCTCCACAATTTGAAAAGGTCTTTTCATCTGTCACAGCCAGCAAAACACGGTACCGATCTCAGCTTGAAATAAATGCAGTTCTTCGTCTTGCCGTAACAACATTGGAACCAAATATCCACAATCTTATTTCAAGTAAGCAGGAACATCCATCACACTAGGAATGTATAATGCTAAAAGTTTGATATACTTAAACCATTTTTTAATTATTTTGTTTTTACAGTTTTTGTTTATTTTATTATGGTTTATTAATAAAGCTTTCATAATTTGGTTACAATTAATAGTTTCATTTTATTAACTAGATACATTTTATGTGTTCTTAGATCACAATTTTTGTAATAAATATATTTAACACTTAAAAAATCCGCGGGATTTAAATTATGAATTTACTGGTCCGTGATGTCAAAAAGTTTGGCGACCGCTGATCGTGAGTATGAGACGGATCTCAATCTTGGATAGCGAACACAAGACGATTTATTCGGAATCTTCCAGCGAATCATCCATGAAACACGATTACAAGGATGTTTGTTTCTCATCAATGAATCGACGTACCTTGTCTCAACTATCTCTCATTCTAACAAAAACGAGAGGGAATTCATGCATCCCTTGACGTATTTATTTTTCCTCTATCTGAACCACATACCAATAATTTGTTTATTTCCAAAATTGTTTTGCGGAGTAATAAACAATTGAAAACGTTTAAAATGTAATAAATATTAGAAGGTATTAAAATTTTTGAATCAACATTATTTGACATAATTCCTTTTCCACTTATAACAATTGCAAACGATGATTATTTCGTCAAATTGTCCGGTATTTTCGATTTGACAACACAGTAAATGGTTTTAAACTTTCATGTAACATTTCCCGTGTAGAGTCCCTGTGGACCTAAGGCACTATTACAAAAGTTGGAAATAATTTTCTTTTTTCTTTTATTTGATGTACTAAATTGATCAACTACTGCATTATAACATTATGGTCAAAATATCTATATATGAAGAGTTCAACATTCTTCATCTATAGATAGACCTTGAGAATCATCTTGCGCGAACGAGTACAATGATGAACTCAGGTTTAGGTTTGAACTCATCCGTTATGATTTTATATTATACTCTTTCAGTGTCGCCCGGTTTTTTTAAGGTATTATGTGCGTCAGAGCAACTAGGCTTAAGTACTCCCCAAAAATGTTTCCAGTGGTAGTTTGAACTATTCCGTATCCAGTGACGATGAATTTTTATACCCTTATGGGGAAAATTTATAAATTATTTGACTTCAAATTTCTATGGGTTTCAATGGATAAACATTCGCGGACATTTTTTGACGTCCTTACACAATTATTGGATTCACATAGCGAAAAAATCCAATTGAATCATAGCGAATGAAAATAGTAACGCAATGACGACAAGATTTTCTTAACTTACGGAGAACTGGAAATAATAATTCAAGAAGAACTGCGAAAAATACTGTTCTACCGGAAATGGCTGCCGTATCACGAGACTGAAGATGATGAGAATATTATAAAGAATTACGCTAAAGGAACACATTTCAATTCAAACCATCTCATAAATAATGAGTTAAATATTTAAAAGGATATTGGAAAACTGTTAACCCTGCCGGTTTAAAATCAGTATTCCCGGCACATTTAAGCGCAAAACATAAAAATCCATATTTACATAAGATTGTTTTTTATTAAACTTACAATCGCAGTAAAAACATTAAAAATATATAGCTTTTATAGCAATTTTTTATAGATATCTGGTCATGATCATCTTTCGCGAGCACGTACGATGGATGAGCTCAAATCCCATATCCCTGTGGGCATTAAGTTGAAGCCGCATGAAATTAGGGAATTTTCCCCCTACATCGACCATCTTCTTTGTTGTGTACATATTTCTTCCGTGCACCCTACACTTGGAGAATATATGTAATAACTTTTCGGTCAGATGAAAATGGCGACGAGCCGGTAATCGAACCCGGGACTTCAGCTTTAATCGCAGGGGTGTTAACCACTACACCAACCATTCGCCCTCCACAATTGTACACCATTTTCACCCATACCTAAACCTTGGAAGACACCCAACCCTGACAAGTAGTATATTGAACCTAAGCTTCATTTGTTGAAAAAAATTGTGAGTAATCTTTTTTCGTTAATTGGCATTAATCTCGAGTCTGTTTTTGGTGTTTTGCATGCTGCACCTTCCAAAAATGTCTTTTTAATTCTCCCATCTGTGGATTCACTATCATTTCATCCCTAGTTTTCATTCTCTCCATCTCCCAAAATTTTGCTCGAACTGCGGTGATGATACTCGGACGCAGTGGCTTATCTACACCGTAACCATGGAGCATTTCTGAGTAAAAATAATGGTTTTACAACACAAATTTTATAAATATTAATTATATAAATAAAATGTATCAAATAAATTATTAACAATCTGGTAATGTTAATAACAATTACAATTATTTATTAAAGTTATTAATATTGTTTTTTAGTTTTATTAATCTGGTATTATTAATTTTATAATTTGGTATTATTAATAACAATTATATTATTAATAACAATAACAATTATAACTATTTGATAAATGTTTAATGTCATACAAAACAGTACAAACTGCATATGACCACGTGGAGGACAATAAACTAATTTACTTTCCGGAAGCAAGCAAGGAACCATCCCATCAATTCCGATCAACGGCCCTAAGGCAGAGGCGAATTAAAAATTTCACCAAAAATTCCTAGATATGATGAAAAGTTGGCTGCGAGTTATAATACTAATAGAATGTCAATATGTTTGTAATTTTAAGCAAAAAATATGTACAAGTTATTATCGAACTATAGTTTATTCTGAGTATAGTGTCTAAAAATCATAAGAATTGAAGTAACACCTAATTCACGATTTATTGTTACAATAAACACGCCCCTACACAAAGCCTAGAGAACCTCGATAAGAAATCCGCCTCTATCCGAAGGAGAACCGGAGCAAAACCTGGGCTACAGAATTAATGTACACAACCGTGCCAAAGTTGATTACATACAAAACTAAATTAATATGAGCCATAAGACAACACAATCATGCAATAAAATAGTTTTTGAAATTGTTATAAGTTATTTAAAAAGTACTACAGCAATGGCGTGATGAAGTACAAGACGGATTTAACTTCTTTAGTTCTTAACCGCGGATTTGAAGAGATTCAATTTCATAATATCCTTTATATATTTGGACAGGGAATTATATAGAACGATTCCCGGATGATATGATCCTTTTTGGCAAAGAGTGGTTGACACTCTAGGCCGATGAATATTATTACTATTGCGAGTATTGTGTTCGTGAACGAGAATGTTTTGTATGAAGCAAGGGTGGCACTTCAGTAATTCGGTCTTAACAAACACGACCGTTTCATAAATATAAATGCAGGGAAGTGTTAAGATATTTAATTCCTTGAATAAAGGTTTACAAGAGTTTCGGGGGTGAGATTTACAAATTATCCGAACTAATGAAATTATTAATCTGGTAACACTTTTACAAAGTATGCCAACTTCAATTTTATCTGTTAAAAGTTCAGGTCCAATGGGTGGGTGGGGGGGGGGTTACAGCTCCCTTAGTCCCCCTCCGCTATATATGTTATGAAGGTCTTGGCAAAGGGTTTATGTCCTGCAATCTTGCATATGCCATATACTTGAATAGAATCGAAAATCACCTTCAATCCTGTTCAACAATATTTATTTTCTTGTTGAAATACACTCCATACTTTGTGATTATAATACAAGAAGGGCGGATTGTGTATACAAAATTTCCTTAATTTTGATTTTACCTTATTTGAGTTGGGAAGAAAATAGTGTATTTTCTTGACTGACTGTTGGTAAGAAAAATTTCCGTTTCTAAATAGTAAATTTACTAGGAATTTACATAATTTGATATTCTCTTTTTCTTTTTCAGGAAAAACTGCTTGTGTTGGAAATAGCTGAGTTTGAACAGACACTCCTTATATATATGTTGTGTGAACAGGTAGCAAATTGCGAATGTGTGGCAAAAAGTCGCACGAGGCCAGATAGCGACAGGGTGTGTGCACACGAACTTGCTTGTCAAGGAGCTGCAGGAGGAGCGTTCAGGAGGCTAGTTGTGCGATTCGAGGGTCGCTGTGGGTGTGTCACATGGAGCGGGGGCGCCTTCGCACCTTGGGGGAGTTCTACATGTATATAAGGCATGGGGCGCGTAGCTCACATCAGCACTAGTCGCACTACAGCAACTCCAGCTACATTTAAAATGGCCGCCAAGGTGAGTACGAGTTATTTTTATCCGAAAGGAATTTCGTTTTCAACTTGGTCCAAAATCGATTTTTTAAATGTCTTTTGGCAAAGTTGAGGCCATTAGGTCCGCTCTTCCAATTTAATGATCAGGTAGACTCATCACTCACGTACACTGAAATAGATAAAGAAAACATATTTTTAGGACATAACGTAAT
>NNCF01135257.1:42924-114370 GCA_002313205.1 Laupala kohalensis | reverse complement strand
TAGATGTGTATAAGAGACTATATATATATAGTGTTATCTTCAAAGAGTAAATGACTACATGGGGTCATACGCAGATATAATGGTTTTTGACAATAAATTATTTAAATTCTGGTTATCATCGCGAAGACAATCTAAGAGTTATTTTAGAAATGAACTCCCCGTAACATTTTTCTAGAGAAAATATCCTACCCGTGAAAAATCATTTATTCAAAGGAGGAAAGGAACTTCTTATTTTTTGGGGAATTTATGAACTTTTAAAAAATTAAAGCGAAGAAAAACTTTGTCATCCAATATATCAATTAAGTTATTCACTATTTTTTACTGACAGTTGAAAAAATTACTTTTCTTTTAATCCAACCTTGTCTGACGTGTAACTAGCAACATACGGGTTGCGATCAAGCAACACATTCATTTGCAGAACAGAAATGTCCCTAGGGTCAGAAATGGGCATAACAGAGGATTTTCGATTTCGTTCCAATTCATATTTTTAATTATTGTTGATTTATTATGCTGGAATTGAGGATACGGAGCGTGATGTGATTGCTTGTGATGTATTATCTTAAGTTATTAAATAAGAAACTTTAATATTTCGACACTGAAGAGTTGGAAAGAAATTAAGAGGAAATAATTCTATTACGTTCTTTTAAGACCAAAATAGGTTAATTACAGTAACTACCTCAATTAAATCAAGGATTTCAAATGATATTTAAGAGTTCTGAATTATAATTGAAAAATCTTGATTCATTTATATCCTTTCCTTCGAACGTCTTATATTGAAATTAAGTATTGTTTTGACTTTTGACAATCTGAAGTCAAGATACTTCAAATGCATTGAAAACCTTTCATATGTTTATTTCATAAGAAAAATGATAGTAAAGTATTATCTATATTAAAATTCACTCAAGCTCAACGCTGTCTTTTTTTTTATTTTTGACAGTCGCTTTTTTAATGCATAAATAAAGTATCATTTCGAAGGATTGAACATTTCAGTAAAGGAATCGTTGTGGAAGATGTGACGAAATATTGAAATGTAGGTTATTTACTAGAAATAAATGTTTCTCTAACCGTCAAAAAAGTAGGCGGATCTCGTGAATGTAGTCTATTTTTGTTTGATCTCCTGATGTATTGATACCTTAAAATCATATGTTTCGAGGAATGTTTGATGAAAGTCGTGGGAGTTCCACGAGTGTTCACGATGGATGCTTTTTCTCTTGTAGTTCGTCATCCTCGCCGCCCTCGTGGCTGTCGCCAACGCTGGTCTTCTGGCCGCCCCCGCCATCAGTTATGCTGCCCCCGCCTACNCCCCGCCATCACCGCCCAGCAGTCCAACATCCTGAGAACCCCCGGAAACTTGGGTCAGATCTCCACTTACTCCAAGTCCATCGACACCCCTTACTCCAGCGTGCGCAAGTCTGATGTGCGTGTGAGCAACGACGCTTTGGCTTACGGTGCCGTCGCCGCCCCCGCCTACGGTTACGCCCGTGCTGCGTACGCCCCCGCCATCGCCGCCCACGGTTATGCCGCCCCCGCCATCGCCGCTCACGGTTATGCCGCCCCCGCCATCGCTGCCCGCGCTGGACTTTTGGGAGTCGCTTACTCCGCCGCCCCCGCCGTCGCTCACATGACCTACAGCAACGGTCTGGGCATCGCTTACGCTTACTAAATCATCTTAGACTGTTTCACCTCTTTTAGTTCTTCTATGAGCATTATAAAATTGTACTTCTTCATCCGGTTTCTTTATCTTTTATTTATTAAATCTATGTAAATAAATCTTATTCCACATCTCAAAGAGTTTTGCATTTACGAAAGCATTTTTCCGACACCTCTATCCTATTCCTTTGTGATTTTAACACCTTACGTTTCTCTCCTACAAATCAAAGAACATCATTACGTTCTGCTTCTAGAAATAAGGATTGAGAATTTAAATTATATTTATCATTATCTCTGGTTCAGGAAAAAATGTAAATTACAAAGTGAGAAGCTATATCAGATTTACAAGCTACAATCTGAATCCATAGTAAAGATTTGGTGACGATTACTCGAATTCGTAATTTTTTCGGATTATGCAGAATTGACACCAGTATACTTTTGTCTTTACATTTGATCTTTTCTTCCCTTCTAGGAGTTAATATAAGTGGATTGTTCGTAACCCAGGAGAACCACGCAAGAAAATACGAAAGAAAGTCCTTAGCAATCTTGATATGTCAATATTACAACTCAACACTATATATTCCCCAATATTCTGAATATTCGGGATATCACAAAGCAACAGTCCAGAGGTTCCCATTATTTTTAGGCCCGCGCCTTCCTTGATCTACAGCGCATTCCAGTTGACACTCTAACATTAAACCATTTATTGTCATAATTAAATTTTAATTATACCTACATTATTTTTCGCATGATATAATTATAATAGAAATGAAGTGTGGAGATAAAGAATCAGTTTGTGTTCACGAGTTTAAAATCAGAAAAGTTCATTTAAATATTAATGGTTACATTTACTTCATAAACTCCGGAGACATGCGAATGTAATACGTTTGAATATCACAAAGAAACCATTTTCCATTTGTGTTGTGTGTCCCAGTAACTAAAAATGAAACAATAGTTAAATTTTCTGTCACAAGGTGCCACATGTCCCATTTCGTAATGCTTTTCGGGAGCCACTGCTATTATCCATTCTAGGAGAAACCATACTTTAAGTTTTGTGGTTCTACGAATAGAAAGGTCCTTTTTCTTCGTTTCTTTGTTCTTTGTACAAATGGACGATAAACGTATAAATACATACCGAACGTAACCGAGAACGGACAAAGAAATTGTCTAAACTGAGTCCATATATGGCAAAGATGGGACATGGCGATTTTGGGTCTTACTTGCAAAGAATAGGAAAGGTAACCAACGGACTATGCAGTTCCAGACAAGACCGGGTGACGTCATGCCATATCTTTTGGGAATGTGACATTTACGGACAATATAGAGGATAAGTAACAGTTGACTACTATTATACAGCTAGGACTGACGGCATTAAACGAGAAGAGCAAATTACTAGAAACTAAAGTGATATTTCAAACTTTTGCGCAATATGTAGACCAAATTGGAACAATACAGGTAGCATGACACCTGGTTAAAATGAGCAACGCTGGAAGCAGCGGCAAGTAGGCACGCCTAAAGAGACGACAGGAAACCCGGAAAAAAACTATGTTGCAATCGGGGATGACGTTGACGATTGTTGAAAAATGTTGTGATGTTGTAATGTGTGTTGTTATAGTTGAGAATAAATTAAATTCAGATTGAATTGAAATTGTTGTTTGGACTTCATCTCATCAATATCCAGAACGAGAATACGTTTTAAATTGCGACGAATACGTAGACGTTGTAATGAAATGGTCCTCCACCCACCCACCCACTTTCATCACATTCTGTGACCACAAACTCTTCCCCTCCCACTGACAAATGAGTATCGAAGCGCTCTAGAAATCAGTGCGTGTCTCACAGATAGCGATGACGTAGTGACCGTGGGGCAATCGCACACAGGTCGCTGCCGTCCGTCCGCTCGACCGCCATCCATGTGGTTGGGTAAGCAGCGACCACGCCTTGGGGCTGGCTGCACCACAACCATCGCAACACTAGCCACAGACAGACCTCTACAAGTTTCTCTCTCTAGATCGGGTCGCCGCGTCTAGATCTCCCCCGGTTAATTTATAAAGCGTGGTTTACTCTTTTTCGTGGAAAATGGATTACATCGACGGTAGCTGATAGGAGCTGTTTACTTCGAAAGGTCATGGAAGTGGTGCCCTTTGTGATGGGATCTGCACTCTGTCTCTCGTGCTGTACAAGGAGAACATTCGCAAAGATTCTGCGAAGATACCACAAGAAACGGAGAATATTTTGAAAGTATTGTAATAAATCAGCAAGCACCTCAATTTGTTAGATCCTTTAAGGTGCAATGCACACCTATGAGACGCGTTTCATTCACACAGAGTTTCATGCAACGCATGTTCCGTGAAACTGAATGATTCTATCGGGCTTTACTGAGAAATGACGAGTTCTAATAAATAAAGCTAGAACTTGAAGAAACTTTTGCTTTGAATAAATCAACGATCACCATCCGATGGTTCGCGTATCAATGATGGTCTACAAGAAATTTTTTGTAGTTTGCAGAGAACTCGGCATTAATTTCAACTTTCATTTATTCTTAAAGAGAAAATTATTTTACAAGCCGTGAGGTTTCATCGGTGTACTCGTTCTTATGAAATGCGTTTTGTCTGAGTGCACTGCGCCTTAGAATTTTTAATGCACACAAAGTGTTTTAAAAACTAGCTCCTTATGTAGGAGGCTCAAAGCATTGCGTAAGTCAATAGATTACAGTTGTATTTATACTTGGCGCACTATGCCACAATAAACATGGAATCTCGGGGCGCACAGCGAAAAAACCTCCGGGGGCGCAACCCACCAGTGAGCTTCCGGGGGATGAAGCCCCAAATGGATGCCAGAGGTTTGGGTACTAAAATCCGAAGAGAGGAAGAAAGTCTATATATACAAAATATAATGAAAAGAAAATGGGATGTAACAAATAAAAATAATTTATGTTGTATCATTAAGAGCTAATAAAAGTTATTTGGTCAAATAGTTTTTTTCCAGCCATGGGGTTAATTTTTAAATTTGATTAATCAATTACGAGAATTATGGTGATTGAAGATTTTAAAATTTTGAATAAAAAGTTAGCAATAAAAAAGTATCTCCCGCGTCTCGAGGTCTTGAACCTGATAGTATGTTTTAAAGTATCTGCGGTCGCAAGGCATCATTCAAATACAATGCAACTGGGACTCAAGTGTAGAAAAAAGATATAAATCAAACTGATGCATAAAAATTCCGTGCGATTAGATAGGAAATATCTAGTTTCGTATTTTAAAAAATTAAGGTAGTTTAAATTCTACTTCCTTCCCATCATTAATAGTGAAATATTTTGTCTGAAGAATAAGAGGAATCGAACATAATTTTTAAGGAAAGAGTAATTATTTTATAAGAGAAAGTGGAGTAAAACCGTTCAACCTCCGTTCTGAGCTTCTAGTAATACTTTCAGCCTCGTAGTCATTGAACTTACACCTCCACCACTAGCCATCTGTTCTGCGTGACTTCAGCTCGATTGTAAAGTTACACGTGTATTCTGTGATGATTTTCGTAAAATCGAACTTTTCCTTCCAATATTAGCGATAGTTTGCAGCAGCAAAACAAGCAGGCCCAAGGTTGATAAATTCGGTTAGCGGGTTCCATCCAGCTTTTACACGTTTTATTTATTGCATATGCTCACCTGGTTTGCACGGGTGACCATATTTATTATGTGTCCTGTTGTGTCAAACTGGGTACTAACTGAAGGGTAAAACCGGGACGAAAGGAACACATTTTCATTCACGATTTCCCCACAGAAACTCAAGCTACTTCCATACGAGGATAGTCGACAAATAAAAGCTTCCAGAAAAACAGGAAAAACTGACATTTTTACTTTAACTCCATATAAAACGGAACTTAAGTGTGAGTCATCAGGATCAGCGCAACCTTCAGTGAAGAGGAACGTTTTTCACAATGAGAAGAATTCAAAAGGAACACGTAAACTAAATAAAACAAAACCACAAAGGAAGATGAGGAAGAAAGAATCTTCTTCAGATTCTGATGAAGAAGCGGAGTGGATGTGAAGATGGAGACGAACTGGTTGTGTCGCAATGCCTTATTCGAGGCTTCAATGTCTGGTAATAAATGGATCCAATGCTCTACGTGCAATTCACAATATATGTTTTTCTTTGTAATATCACAGCTCAAATTACATTGAAAGAATAATTATTTATGTCTTACGATGTGCTTTCTTACTTGTGAGGCATATTTTCGTTCTTAAACACGTCTCTTGTACCTTTTTTCACGATGATTGTGTACCCGGTTTTACCCCGCCCTTAAAACAAGTTATTTTAGAAGTTTTTGTATTGTTAAGATCGTCATAACTTACTTTACTTTTAGTGTGTGTCATAAAGTAATAGTTTACATCCAAATGGATGCTAGTAATGCATTATTTACTTCACAATATGAAATCAATTGCTTCAGGGCATCAAAAACTCGATAGTACCCGGTTTTACCCCACTTTCCCCTAGTCTGTTTACGTTAATTAGAAGAAAAGTGTCTTCAGTATGACGCTTAATTCATAGCTGATTTAAGTAAATAACAAAAGTGTATTTAAGAGATATTTTGGCCTTTTCATTTATGCAATGGGGTGCGTAACACAGTATTATTCTGAAAGTTTTTTCTCAATTATTTCCCCACAAATTTCAGTAAAATGAAAGTTAAAAAAGCATAATATGTTGTTGAAGTTATTTAAATACTAACAAATTCTTTTGAAACATTTATAATTTTAATTTAAATAAATGAAAAATATTCAAATGCTCAACTGATAAGGTTGTGATAAGGTTAATTCATTCAAAAAATTCGAGGAATAAATGGAAGGAAATAATTGCTGAAAAGAATTTTCAGTTTGGAAAAGTAAATCAATTTTGAGAAAGTCTAAACGTGCATAACGAATGAATGGAATCATTCCACATAATAGGATCGGTTAATAAAGAAAGGGTTTAGCAGGATAAGATGGTAAAAAGTCCCTTTACACCGATTTTCTTAAGATATGACTCATTCGATTTTTCATTAAAAGTAATTCATCTGACAAAATTTTTGACTCAAGACACCCCCGTTCCACACCGCTAGAGCAAAACTTTATTTTTTCGGTATTTCTCAATATCTTGGTCTGTTTTGTGTTAGAGACTTACGGTTTTAAAAAAACGGAAAGAACGTAAATTTGTGCACTGCCAAATTTATAAGAAATTTGACGAAACATTCTATTTTTACAGCGTTTTCATTTCATCACAATTTTTTACATTTTTTTGAATGTGTGCAAAAAAATGTTTTTCCGCATTTTGAAGTACTGTTTTTACCCTATCAGACGATATGCATTTGGAAAAATTCCCGGTGGTACAACGTACCGACATTTCGAAAAAACTTTTTTTTGTCATTTTTTTCTTCATTATACGTAATATTTATGTGCATGGGTCATATCAGTTGATAAAAAGTTTTAAACAACTATAATTTCTCAAACTATTCATTCTTGTTAGTGCAGATTATTACAGACATTTGGGGCCCCAAGGTGATACTACATGTACATTTTTGTTTATATATCTCGGAAAATATTCTATATAGTGAAAAACTTCCAAGAGCAAAGTTTTCTTTTCAGTGTCTTTGTCAAGAAAGTAATCTTGCATTTGGTCATGAATTAATATTTCAGCTATACGTAATAGTTTAAGTTCCGACAACAGCGTCACAGAAATGTATCGACTACCATTCGTCTCTTCAAATATGTGAGTGAATTTTATGTTTTATTTTCTATTTCTTCATTGTCTTTAAAACTTTTTTATTTATATACATACTCGAATATATAAATTATAACATACCACTTGATTACCAGACGTTGCTCACGACTTTTCTCAGATTAATTATCTTTTACTAAGAAAAAAATAAAATCTAAATTTTAAAATCAGAAAAATTTTACTTAATGCTTTTAAAAACATGTACAGCATTCTAATCTTTCAAATTTATAATCACACAAATTGAATACAACACTTGACTGTATACACTACACCGCGCCGGTCGAATTTTCGCTTCGAAGGCATGTCGCGGCTGCACCATTTCATTAAAATTCTTGTAAAATCTAAACTAAGTGGAAATTCTACAATTTAAAGACTTTTTTATCTTTGTTAAATGCACTAAACAAATAATCCATTAAATTTATTTTTTTCATCTTAAATTACTCTCTTAATTGAAGAATTATAACACTTCGATATTTAAAAACGTTTTATCGATAATTTAGGTTATTTTTGTAGACATATGTTGTCACACACCCTTTTGTGAAACTGTATGAGGCAAACAATATTGCGATTTATAGTTGTCACCTGTCTCTCACCATTTAGGCAGCGTAAGCAAATATATCTCTCTTTTTCCCCAATTTTATCGACATTTATTGTAGAAAACCATTTCCATCTTTCTTATCGCTCATTTAAAAAATAAAAGTTAGCCTATGTTCATCCTGGATATCTAAACTATCCCCTTGCTAAATTTCATCACGATCGTTTCAGTGGTTTAGTCGTGATCAAGTAGCAAACAGACACGTATTCGCGTTACACATTTATATATTAATATGGATTATATTTGTATAAAATGTATATTAGATGTAGTCAAAAGTCAAACTATCCCATAACAGGCCCCGAAGATACCCAAGGTGTCGCAGAGGGTAGAGCTCCGCAATTATTTGACCCCGGCACTAGAAGGAGGAGATGTGGTCAGCATCTCGCTCCGTCCGGTTTCACCCCAGGATAGACTCTGGCACTTATTTTACAGCAGGCTGAATAGGCCTGGGAGTCATTCTGGATGTTGAGGTATGGTGAACCCCCGACCATCCAGCCAGCAACTATCAGGTGTAGTGGAAATCCGATTCCTTGAGATGTCCCTTTCGCCTCCGGGGTAATGGAGGCCGCTTGTAGTCCCCCCTGCGGGGTTCCTTTACTGGAGATCGAAGTATCAATTACAAATACCACTTACAAAGATTCACGCATAAATTTGTTAACAATTTGTAAGTTATACGGCCGGAAAATTTGATTTGATTTATTAAGTCGACTCTTTTTTTCTTTCTTTTTTTCTTTTGTTTCGGGGTTTTGAGAATTCAGGGAGCGGGGGGGGGGGACTTGTGCAGCTTCCAGCCCTTACTTGCCACCCCTTGGTTACACACCTGTCATTGAGAATTGAGACGTCGGAGATAATTGCTCCTTCTTTCTTTCCTTCTCTGAACAACTTTTATGTTAAGTAGAATAGCTTCAGGGAATGCTTAAATGATGTGGAGGCACATGCGTGTCTACTGTAATCAGCTCCTCCACCTTACAAGTTTCATCTTATTTCATTGTTTATACATGTTAATTTGATAGTTAAGAAATATAAAATAAACAAATCCATAATTTAAACTATTGTTTTAAAAATGTACACGTGATTCATTTTACTTTATCCTTTCATTCTATATCTGCTGCAAATGTATCTGCATACCAGAATCGACAATTTTTTAATTTCTTACTTTTCCACGCATTATAGAGCAAGATCTTTTTCCATACATGATTTTAAAGAGAAACTTATTTGTTTTAATTTACCGAATAATAACATTTACAATTAACGATGAAAACATGTATTGTTAGTAAATATTTTGTCGAAGCGCGAAGATCAGGGAAACACTTTCATCACACCACAGAACTAGTTCAATTGTGTAATGAGGTTCTATTTCTTCTTGAGAAGTGAGTTGATCCCAGACATTTTTTTTCATAGATTTTGGTGTCTAAATTTTTTAATATTCCAATTTTAGAAACTTCGATTGATAAATCAAAATTTTCTTAAGGAAGAAATTCTCTTTTTTTTAATGTGTATGTAAAAACTGGCATAATACGATTAGAACATAATTTTGTTTATAAAAATACAGATTACTAACGTACAGAAACTGCACGTGTTTGTAGGGAAGTATCATGCTTGCAAAGCCGTACGTAGGTGAGCGCGGACGAGAGTGGTCCGTCCCGGGCATTCACCAGTGAGGGGTCTCCAAATCGTTCAGTAAAAATCGAATAAATAAATTTGAACAAAAATATACTCTAATCCTTTCTGTTATAGTAAAATACGTTTTTTTAAATTTCATTTTCCTTGCCTCTGTTGTCCTTTTCTTTTTCTATATCCTTCCTGATGGGGCCTCCTAAAAGACTTCCGCCCCGTGTTTCATTAGATGTAGATGCACTACTGTCTGCTTGCCCTACACTAGATATGCCCATGAATAGACATTTCCACGTGTGTATATATATATATATATATATATATATATATATATATATATATATATATATATAAGTATATATATGTGTGTGTGTGTGTGTGTGTGTGTCTTCCACTTAAAAACGAAAAATTATGTATTGTATACCAAATACAATAATCAATATTTTTCGTTTCCGTTGTAAGACCGTACTGTTTTATCAAAGAGCTCTGTGTTTTATTAAATTTTTAGAGACATTTACTGTTAAAAAATGTCTTTAAAAATGATTATTGGACTCCTATTGGCAACGGTTGCATGATTTATGCATCGCATCTCGGAAAAATATCTTTATGGAATGTACGGAGACATTTAGAAAATAGTGATATAAAAATATTACGAGAAGTTTTTTACATGTAAACTTAACTTCTAATAATATTCGTGATTTAAAAATCTGTATTATCGAAAATAAGTATTTTCTCCCTACGATGTAACTAAGATGTGTATCACCATCAACAATTATTGGAATTATTTCATTTAAATGGTCTGTACAGTATGTTTATTGAGTTGATATCAATATAAATACATATCATTCAATTAATGTAAGCCAATTTTAGACCTTTCAGTGATTTAATTCCAGCTAGAACAACCTTAACGCCCCCCCCCCCGGGGGGTTCGAAACGGGGACTGGTGATATGTTGCCCTCGTGATTGGGGTCACTGTCATCTCTTAAGGCAAGGCCCTTTCCCCCTTGAAACCCTAGCACGAAGGTCCGCGAACGACCCAATTGATGAAGGTCGAGCATCGCCTCAGGGAAGTCGCGTGTTCGAACAATGTGATGGAGAACGTTCTCGAACGCTGACAAAGGAAACGCGGCAATGACCCCTGGCGAAGTTCTTGTCTGTTAGAGGGCGGGGTCTGGCCGTCCAAGAGAACGCGCGTTAGAACACTACCCATGTGGAATGGTATACGCACAATGTGTTAGGAGTCAGGGGGTCGAAGGAAATCACTTTTTCAGTACATAAGGTCACATTGTATTCGCTATGCTTCATCAGACCTGGCGTAATAAAGGTAGGAATGACTACCACTGACCCTTTCGCTTTCATTATGTTGCGAAATGATAATTCTTTCTTTAATTTACTTATTGAAATTATTTATTATTGTTATCATTATTTTAAATTTTCAAATTCGGCAAATAACATAATTTTCCTGTTATCTTACAATTATTTTCATGTTAATATACCCAAAAACTCCCCAAGATGGGTGACTCTAAAAAAACGCGTTATTATATTATAAACTTTTTTGTCCGCATAAAATCAAAATGTATTTATAGCGCCAAATTAAATAAAATTTTATTTTCTATAGGATATTTTTCAACTGAATTCAGCGAATAAACTATCTTAGAATACAAAGTGAAAAGGAAAAACTTCGGAATAATGATCCTTTCATTACTAACTACCAACATCGTCGAACCTAATTTTCGTGTCTTTTTCCTTATTCGTTACATAGAAGTAAATTATGGAATGAATGGAAAAATTATTTCAGGAAGTTTTTATTCTAGTCATGGAATACCAAATGGAGTAGATGCCTCAACGTAGCAATGTGCCTGGCCCGTATCCCCATCAATTTCACCTGACAATACGTTCAATTTTCGAAAACAGTAACAAATAATGTTTTCTCGTGATCTATTTTGGATTGTTCTTTATACATTGATCGAAGGGATTTGTACTTCTCTTGTGCTACACGATCACCATAGGGTACTCTTAGAGATCACTTCGCTCCTGACACTTTTTCCTACGATGAGGCATCTGCACTTTTACATACCTGTCGTTGTAAAATTTGTGTCCAGTTCGAGTTATTAATTTGCAAAGTAATAAAAAAAAAGTGGTCATAAATCCCTATTCTTCTGTTTCACATGCAAGTAATGATTTATGCGCAATGAAACACGACAAATAGGACGAATGAGGTAATATTCGATTCACGAATTTCTTCGTAACTAATTCCAGTTTTTTTTTCCTCTTTTAATTTTATAACATAAGAAACCGATTTATTTTATAACGTAATGGTCATGTATAATTTTTATAATGTAATTCATCAATCAAATGAATCAAAACACTTTGTAATAACATTTAGGGTTAGGCATAATTCATTGGAATAGAAGAGTTGATTTTACGATTTATGAGTTGGTGATACTTGCAATTCATAACACATGTTCAAAAACACAAAGTAAATACCCAAGTACCTTGCGCAATTTAATTTAAGAAAACATTGCGCGAAATATACTTAGATGTTTAAGCAAAATGTTAAACTAATTATAAACTGTATTGACAAAAAAGCTGTTACGAACTGGGAATGACCGCGTGGAGGACAATAACTAGTTTACTCTCCGGAAGCAAACAAGGGATCATCCCATCAATTCCGATCAAGGGCTCTAAGGCAGTGGCGGATTTAACATTTCAACATACTTCTAACGATAAAAAATGATTCGACACGTGTTATAGTATTAACAAATACCAACAAATATTGCATTTAATAAAACAGAGAAAAGTCATTTCACAAGTACGTATTATTATCAAACTATAAATTATTCGGAAAGTAGTGTTGATAATTCGTAACTCTTAAATAACATTAAATTCGCTAATAATTATATCAATTAATGCCGTCTCTAGGCAAGAGCCTAGCGAGTCTTTATAAAAAAATCCGACTTTACCGGAAGGAAAACCGGAGAAAAATCCGGGCCAGGATGAGGTTACAGAATTAATGCACACAACCGTGCCAAGGTTGAGTACATATACAACTAAATTTCTATGAATAATAAGACAATACTAGCATGCAGCAAAATAGCTTTGAAATTTTGTTCAGATATTTTGAAAGTACTACAACAATGGCGTGAAAAAGGTACGAGACAGCTTTAATTTGTATTAAAATCAATAAATTCTTTAGAAGCACTGGTGTACAAGGTAGCTTTTAACCGCACATTTGAAGAGATTCGATTTAATAATATCTTTTATATATTTGGACAGGGAATTATATAGAACGATTCCCGAATAATACGGCACTTTTTGGCAAAGCGCGGTTGACACACTTGGACAATGAATATTATTCCCATTGCGAGAATTGTGTTCGTGAACGAGACCGTTTTGTATGAAACAAGGGTGGTGCTTCAGTAATACGGTCTTAACAAACACGACAGTTTCATTAATATAAATGTAGGGAAGTGTTAAAATATTTAATTCCTTGAATAAAGGTTAACAAGAGATTCGGGGGTGAGATTTACAAATTATCTGAACAATCTTCTCCTGAATTCTGAAAGTTCGAACGCTCTGACCGACATTGCTCCAGAAGATGACGTATCGTAAATGGGAGTAAATATTTGCAAAATATACGCACCGGGAAATATATGGACAAATAGTAACTAAGATTCGTAATAAGTAACACAATTTACTTAATTTGGAATTAAGATTGTCAATGTGACAATTTCATTTGAGATTGTCTTGAATATTAAGACATAAAAGCTTTTTATTAGTAACAGTTTTTAATTTTGTTCCGTTTAACGAATGAGACACATGGGGTAAAGATTTTGTGACACTATTGTGAAATGACATTGTTTTGTGAGTCTTTACAATGATGCAATTTGCATGGAACCATGCCGAGAGGTTAGACAAAATTTTTTGAGCGTTGGCGTGCTTACATAGTAAAATAGTGTCATCAGCAAAAAGAATCATTTTGAAATCTGATGTGGAAGACGATATGTCGTTCATATACAACAAAAAGAGTAAAAGGCGAGAATTGAACCTTGGGGAACTCCGCGATTTAGTGACTTTGTTTCGGAAAGACAATACTGGAGTACTTTATTTTTAGTATATGATATTTCGACCTGTTGATATATAAATTTTTTTAATAGGAAGTCTGCCACTGATGGGCAAGTCCACGAATGCCAAAAGATTGTAACTTTGAAAGGAGAATTTCAACATCGAATGTTTTGCGAAATCAAGAGAAACACCCTGAGGATATTCTCCATGGTCAAGAGAAGTGGTTACATCGTTTAAGAAAGAAAATATGTCGCTGGCGGTGGAAAAGGATTTCCGAAATCCGTGTTGATCGTCAGAGAGAATGTTATTTTTTGATATAAAATCTAGAAGACGCTTATAGAACAATTTTTCAATGGTTTTTGAGAAATTGGGTAGTAGAGAAATTGGTCGATATTTACGAACATTTCCTTTCTTGTATAAAGGTTTCACTTTAGCTCTCTTAAATATGTTTGGAAACATCCCTTCCG
This sequence comes from Laupala kohalensis, assembly GCA_002313205.1. Lineage (NCBI taxonomy): Eukaryota > Metazoa > Arthropoda > Insecta > Orthoptera > Trigonidiidae > Laupala > Laupala kohalensis. The sequence continues at coordinate 100,235 of NNCF01135257.1, read as the reverse complement.
ATAAAGAACTATTAATAATATTTATGAGTAAATTTAATATAACAATAAATTTGGGTAAATAATCTATGCCTGCTGAAAATTTGTTTTTTAATGAACTAATGATTTTCATGATTTCACTGGCGTTAGCTTCGGAAGTGAACATAGAATGGGACACGTGGGTGAGTATATTCGGAGGATATAAATAAGTACTCTTATCCAATTTTTATTCCAAAATGAATCGTAGATATTTCGTGCCATAATAATTCAAGATTAATAATAACAAAGGTATTAGTGATATTCCCACTTATTTGTGGCAATCCACCTCTACCCGGAAAGATACACGGGCCAGGATGGGTCAGAATATGTCAAATCTTTTAAATGGAATATTTCAAGGTTTATCGAAAACAAAGAAGCAATTCTTAAAGACCTGCACAAGAATATGAAATTTTTGATAATGAGAAAGTTTTATATTACTTGTTACAATAAACAATGTACATTGAATTGCAGGGTTGAGTTGATGAAAATGAAATTGTCATTTCGGGAAAAATTGCACATGGATGAAGGCTATCGGCACTCATTGCTAAAAATGGTCAATATATTTAACTTTTTAATTTTAGTTACGGCAGTGAAAAAAATGACTTTTCAGAACTTAAAAAAGTCAAAAATTTGCTAAAAGACTGCATTGCTTTAGATTGTTGAAATATTAAATTATTTTACATTAAAGTATAGTTATTTCTCTATTAAATTAGAGAAAATCAAAACATTGTAAACATTTTAAATTTCCTTACGTACGAAATTTTTCTTAACGTGTTTATACAGTCAACTCATCAATTTTAATAACGTAAAATACAATTTTTGGGAAAGGTCCGCAAACACAATATGATACACGGTTAAAGTGGAACTACATTTCAATCGAAAATCAAGTCACAGTCAAAGTGATCATAGATTGAGAAGCGAATGAGGGTTAACAAGAGAAAACGCTAAGAAGTAGGAAGTAGTGTCAGTAGACAGCGAATATCTTATCGCGTTTGACAGCAAAGCAGCCGGCGGGGTCTTTACTCCCACACACTCGAGCGCCGCGCCGTTGCAGACAGCAGCGACTTAGATGGCCTATCTCGTGATCAATAATGCAAGCTACATTGATAAACAATGGGCGTTCTGGGGGTCCAAATTTCCTCATAATGGAAAGCATGACATTAAAACAGGAAAATAATAATAATAATATAATAATAATAAAGCCAAGGAGCTGGTGGTCGGGTCACACGTCGTCTGTTAAGAGGTGCATGACAGTCATTTAGATCTATCAATAAGACACTTAGTCTTTTTACCTTGTCATCGATAGTGTCACAATAAGTTTTATCTTGCCATGGCAATGTCATTGCGGATTCCTCTCATTGTTTGATGTCTAGTTGTTTCAGATTTCGAAAATTTACATACTTTGTCTCTCGGGTCGGGGAGAGCGAAGTGAGTATGATGCGTATATTAAGTCATGGGCTGAGATTCCTGGTACAGAAGTTTGTCCAAATGTCAGAATACGGTCCGGATTGTTAGTTACAATTAGGTCAAGTAGTGTGCGTGATGAAGATGTGTGATGAGTCGAGGAGAGAGGAATGATTGTCATATTGCACATACGCAACATGTCAGTGGGTTGTCTTGTCTCGTGTGTGTCAGTGTCCAAATTGTTTTATTAAGATCTCCCATTAAAATAGTATGAGGAAAGTCAGGAAGAAGAGACTGCAGATTAGTTTTTAAATCAATCAAAGCTTTTGGAGTTTTTTTCTCCACGCATATGACATTTAGAAAACATGAATTCCGGTCTATTTTCATAATTTTGGGACGAAGTTCACAAGAGACAAATGCGGCCACTCCTCCACTTTCCTTCCCGATTCTGTCGTTACGGAGTAGTATGTAGTTATCAATATCAACGAGACTGGAAGAATGATTTTCTTTTAGTCAAGTTTCAGAAACGAGAATTACGTGAAAAGAAGACAAGAAGAGTATGTTAACTTCATCCATGCGATGTTCCGCGAGTGAAAATTGTGCACTGATGTGACAGATGTGGGGAGCGCGAGGATGCGTAGAAGTGATATTTTGAAGACAGTGTCGAGTGGAAAGGTTGTCTGCGCGTTCCCCGAGAGCGTTCAGATTCACTTGTAGACTGTTTGGACAACAATGCATTCTTTCCAGTGTTACTGTACCAGAGAAATAATGGGGTACTGTAGAGACGTATAAAATAATTAAGAAACAAGGAAAAGTTTAGAAGTGAAACTTGCAGTTAATGTACTTAGTTCCGTATTCGTGACGCACAAAGTTTCTCCAAGTCAATCCTTGATGACACGCGCTTCTTATTATTGTCATTAAGTTTTATTGTGATCGCTCCGTCCTCAGTCCACACGTTACGCACACTGAACTTATCGATCGCTGCCCGCAAGATTCTCATTCGGTTGTAGGTGAGGTCTTCCCGCACAGTAGTCGCTGCCCCACTTAACCGTCTTTTATTGCGAAAAACCTCGGCACCCTTTCTGTACGATGTGAAGCTCAGGGTCGCTCATCTCCTGGTTTCCCGACACGATGTCGTTTTCGTTCAAATGAACTCCGATCTCTCGCGCCACTGTCATTGCTCGGAGTCGGTATCCTCACTCTCTGCTTCGGGTATACCAAAAATCCGGATGTTCTCCCGAGGTTGGTATTGCTCCAGCTAATCCGTCTTGGTGTCAAGAGACTGCCGGAGCTCGGTCAGTTCCTTGTCCTTCAGCTGCAACGTCTCCTTCATTTAACGCAGCGCCCGCTTGTTTCCTCCAGAGTGTCGCGAAGTTGGTCGAAGACCTCATTCGCCACCGCGTCCTTTATGGCCGCCACTATAGAAGACAGCAGTTCGGGGGAGCCGGGTACCTGCGTCCCGGAAGATCGGGCTGCTTGCCCATCGCACTCCGTCGTTACCTTCGCCGCTGGTTTGGGTGAACCACTGACACCGCCACGCGTATTATTTCTTGATTGAGCAGTGAACACTACCACATCGATGACTAACCTTCCACCTACCTCACTACGCACTCAAAACAACGCGAAAACTGTCTTAGGCCTACTCACTAACAACTTAATGCGGAGCACGAAAATACAGCGTTAACTGCTAGCGGCCATCTTGTAATTCTCCATAATATGGTCATTTAAAAGAAAACCATGTAAAATATAATCCACGATTTCATGGCTACAAGCACTACGACTTGAGATTTTCTGCCTTACACAAGGAAAATATCTTGAACTTTTGTAGGGTATAAATGGTCACATTATAATTTAAAAATCGTATGCAATAAATTGACGAGAGAATGTTCTCCTGCGCCTTTTTCAAATCTGAGCCATACAGATCCCACTGACAGTGATGTTACTATATTTATTTGTCCCCTTTCCAGGTTAGAAATGTATTCAGTGACAACTGAGAAAGTATCCATCATACTTCTATGATTTTGCATTACACATATTATTTAAATATATAAAGTGTAAAGTAACAATATTTACAATAGATGTAGAAATGTATAATTTATAATTAAGTACATTTTTTATTAAAATTAAAACCATAACATGTTCATTGTAAAATGTGTACCCAGAAATTGACTCAAAACAATTGTTACCGAAACTATCAATGTTCTTGACTCGGTACAATGAAATAAAAAACCATTGTTGACAACGGTAATTCATTTCATTCAACAATTTAGTATATAATACTATCAGAACTACCCAACGTTCCTCTGGATTTGAAAAGAAACTTAAAATAATCATTACTGAATATTCTGGTACTAAAAAACTGTCAGAAGGTCGTGACTTTTTTGGTTCATTTTGCCCGGTCTTACCCGGGATTCTTAAATAATATTCTAAATTCATACGTTAGTTTCCATAATTCTGTACTTTCGTGATATTAAATTTTTATGCATATAAACGTTTTCATGCATGCCACTACCCTGTCTTCTTAACTTTGACAAAAAATGTCGAAATTCTGAGATAAAATTGACAGATTCCTCACTATACAAACTTAAAATGAGAAATACTACATAATAACAATTTTTATTCGTACGGAAGTCGCATAATATCGTTATGATTCATTCGCACAAAGCTATTCATAGCGATCCCATAGTGACATGAAATTTTCGCCATGTTAGAAATGAACAAACACGTAGCCAAAGCCTAGGCAATCTGTGAGGCAATTTGGTGGCGCAACTTATTCGTTAACAAGGTCACTGCGATGACTCTTGCGATCAAGATAATGAACAGCGTTGCGTCAAGCTAAATTCTTCGTGTGTTTTAACAAAGCATTTAAAATTAGAGTACTATGTATATTTATTAAACTCTGTAAAAATGTGTAAAAATATATCTAAAGAAGCAACGATTTTTCAGTATTTGCTTGAAACGGTGCGGCATTTGAGAACACTGTTTCGTCCTCGGTATCGGAATGTTATAGTGAAAATATCATCTTTATTGGTGTGGTATTTTAACACATGACTGTTGACATATTATTTTATCGAACTTATCATCTTGTCTGCAAGGTTGCTCAAAATGAAAAGAATAAAAAACCAATAGCAACACGTCCGGTTAACCTGTTTACACGAACGGGAAACACTTTTATAGAATCATGTACAAAATGCAGCAGATGATTTGAGAAGTACTGGACTGATGTTACATCTTTCATCCCGTGGAAAAAAAATAGGTAAGTTGGAGTAATGGGAAATGTTTGGATACATTGCTTTCTGTTAACCGCTAAGTATCTCAGATAATGGCATATGTAGTTTACTTATATGTGAGTTAAGTAAATAGTAAAGTGTCCACCCTAGAAAACCAGTTTATTACTCCTATAAAACGTTGTATATTAGCAATGAGGGATAAAGAGAGGAAAAATACGTTAAAAGGTTCGTGGACATTCGACGCAAGAGAATGGAATCCACAAAGTTTCAATTAGCACAGATGGGAGTCGGGCATGACTTATGACTGGAAAATGTTTGTTCACACTTTTTAACCTCAATGGAAACAAACTCACCAATTGAATTCTAAGCTCTGAGACAAACATTCCCTCGTGTTTTGAGAATCCACGATTCCCATTTTCTGAGACGTCATAAAATAAGAATTTCTACAAGCTTTACCAACTCTATCGAAACGATGGAGAATACGTTAGACAAATTGAGCATGCTTTTTATTGAAGAAGCTAAAAGCTTCCGTCAGCTTTCCTAATATTTTACCTGAATTAAATAAGCATTGAATAACTGGTTAACAAGTTTTTGTCATATTTATTTCAAAGACATTTCATATTTGAGTTGGCAGTCAAAAAAGTCGAAAAAAGTTTAAATGTTACGTTGATACGTGCATATTTATGGGATAATTTACTTATTCTATCAATGATACACTTTCACACTGGAACTGTGACACAAGACGTATTTCCCTTAATAACTAGAATTAATGAAGCAATAGTTTGAAAAGTAAGCGGGGACGAATCAAATAAGGAGCTCTGATGTTACGAAATACGAGCAATGCCAAAATATTATTACATCCTCCTCAGTTGATAGTATTATTCGTTTTTAAAACGCAGAAAAGGATTACTTATATTCTTATTAGAACAGGAAAACAATATGAAATATAAATCATAAAACTCATGACATTTTATTCGAGAGGTAAGAGACTGCACTTTTTAGATTGCAGTATTCTCAAAGCAAAAAACCAATTTTTGTAAATGCAAGGAGTCACTTCGATGATCAATCATAAAAAGGTTAGAAATGGATTGATATGATTGGCCCAATCCAATAAATATATTTATAAATGAAGTTATATCAGATAATTATCAGATATTATATATGTTATAACATTGAAATACTTGCCACAAATAAATTTCCTCAATAATAACAATTTATTTTACCATATATATGGTCAAAAGTCAGGATTGATAGAATATATACATGTACTTTTAAGTCTAATACCTGCAATAACATACAGAAAATGTAAAAGTTTATTTAATATGCTTTAACAATAATTAGGTTTCTTAAACCTTAACATGAAAACTCTACTTTCGCTTATAAATCTATGCACAATTCACCCGGAATTCATTGCTCATTCCCGTATTCTGTCCGAAACGCCAGAATGGCGAAACAAACTGAATTAGAAAAACATTACTGAATGTTCCTCAAGATCAGGGTTCTCCAATATGTGTTTCGTGAACTGTGTCCACCTTATTAAAATGTTGAATGATATGTTCGTCTTCAAATGAACTTCTTTAATGACAAGAAGATTTTTAACACGGTTGCTATGTTTTATTTGTGTAACGCGACACTTAAGGTTCCAGATGTCAAACTATATTTTTTATAATAATATTTTTCTTTGTATTTTTCATTCATGCGTGATCATCCGACGTCCATTGGATCTTAACATTTTAAAGAAGCCCTCATGTTCCTGTTTTTGGGAGTCCCTTGCAGTATATTCTAAGACATCGTTTAACGCTGAAAATGAAAATGGGATGGACGAGGATCTTCCACTGCCTCGAGAACAACATGTTCTGCAGTGGGTCGCAGTGGATTGTTCCACAGAAGCTCTTATACTGACGAACCCCTCGAACAGACACTCATTTAAAGAACGAATCCCTTCCCCTCCGTCCCGGATCATTCGGAATCAGTGAACAAAGCTTTGGAACGATAATCGCCCGACTGAACTTCGCCCTTCAATCGATCAGTTCTCGCAAAGAAGGGGAGGTAAAATGGCGCCACTATATTTATTAAATCAGATCGTCGGCACGCGCCGGGAACCGTATCACCGCTCGAGTCGCCCATAAAAAAAATAATAATCGCCCGGCAATCCGAATGGGAAACGAGGTTACATCCTGGACCTCGCGAATCGAAACTGCGTTAGCGAAAAAGAATGCGTTAAGTAAGCCCGATCGTTGGTTCGCAACGTGTGTTCTGAGGCGGTCATGACGTAAGCACGGCAAAGTAATGAGTAAGTCGCGGTGGCGGCGGCGCGGCGGCGGCGGCTGATGCCTTGGGCGATTCGCGGAGGGAGGCTCTTGCCCTTAGGCACCGGGTGAAAGTATTGTCCTCTGGGAGGCGCGTTTATTTCTCCGCTGCGGAGTGCGAAACGAGACTTGCCTTGTATAAATACCCGCGGCGTCGGACGTCTCCACATCATTCTGTGTTCAGTGCACCGTCAGATCAACACCGTCCTCTCACAATGGCCATGAAGGTATGTGGTGAACCTGTGGAATCGTCTGTTCCAGGAAGATGTTTAGAGTGGTCTCTGGATTTTGTGATTCCTTAGGGATACATTTACCCTCTTCGACAATTTACATTCATACATATGAGTTAGGCTGTAAGAAGTTTACGTACATAGTAATATGCGGCACCGAGATAAAAGGTTTAAAGTCAGAAAATATTACAACGACCATTTAAAAATCACTCTCAAATTGTTTATTCTGGCTTATTTCAACATTGTATACGCCAATAAGTTCGATGTGCCACGCCCACAAATTTAAATTTGTTTAAATAATTATGCTTCGGTGTATATGTAGTTATTTCTACAACGCATATCGGGTATTATATTGGAATTTAATTTTACACAACTTGGAAAATCAATATCTGTCTCTTATACACATCTATAGTTTTACAACACAAATTTGATAAATACTACCTTTAAATAAAATATATCAAANTATATATATATATATATATATATATATATATATAAATTATGTACAAATCCTTATTTATCAAGAGACACTATGTCTATACCAGCTCCGTATACGGGACTTTGCTGGTGTGAATATTTAATTTTTTTAAACAAATCCGTGAGTATTGATAGCGAAAATCTTCTTCTATGTTTGAGCTTCGATAATGTCGGCGAGTAATAAATATTCAATGTTATTCTTAATTGTTTCTTTTGACTAAAATAATACAATGAAGAAAGTGTTTCATTTAAAAGCTACAAACAGGTGATAAGAAATGTACTATGATGGTTCACGATAATAAATGCACAGACAGATTTAGAATAATTCATTGACAACTTTTATGATAGGTTTAAACGTGTGATTTTCCGTAGTTTTGTTATTTTCTGCATCACCACAGTAATGCAAACACCATACAAATGTGCTACATGTATCAATGTATCACCCAATTTCTATATCAGTATAAAATTCGGTTCATAACCTTACTTTGGACATATTTCTGAGGCAATGTTGTTGCAAAATATAGGACGTATCGTTGAACCAAGAAACTGTAAAAATTATAACAAAAAATTTAAATTGTTTGGATGAAGCAAGAAAATGTATATAACACTTACGAAATAAAAAAAGTTAAATATTCTGTATTAATCCCACGTGTAAGATAACCAAGGTATACATTAGCGTAGTTCATCTAACACAGGCCAAAATGTAACCAATTTGAATTGGAATTCCATCGATTCTTGTACAATTAAAGGAATGTTGCAGAATAGGATGTACACAAGAAAATGGTCTTCGTTGGAGGATCAAGAAGTAATGACTACCATTTCACTGTGATAAAACTATTTTCTCTCTTTGATGTAGTTGGTGATCTTTGCTGCCGCCGTCGCCATGGCAAATGCTGGCATTATCGGCGCCCCCGCCGCCGTCGGTTACGCCGCCCCCGCGTACGCCTGTCTCTTATACACATCTAGATNCCCCGCCATCACCGCCCAGCAGTCCAACATCCTGAGAACCCCCGGAAACTTGGGTCAGATCTCCACTTACTCCAAGTCCATCGACACCCCTTACTCCAGCGTGCGCAAGTCTGATGTGCGTGTGAGCAACGACGCTTTGGCTTACGGTGCCGCTTACGCCGCCGCCCCCGTCGTGGCCAAGGCTCCTCTGGGCTACGCCGCCCACGGATACGCCGCTCCCGCTATCGCCGCCCACGGATACGCCGCTCCCGCTATCGCCGCCCACGGATACGCCGCCCCCGCCTATGCCGCTGGTCCCGTCATCGCCAAGGCCCCCTTGGGATACGCCGCCCCCGCCGCCTACGCCGCCCCCGTCGTAAAGACCGCCGCCACCGCCATCGCTGGTCATGGTCTCCTTGGAGTCGCTTACTCTGCCGCCCCCGCCGTCGCTCACATGACTTACAGCAACGGTCTGGGTCTCAACTACGCTTGGTGAACAGCTTCACAATGACTCTTTGTACAAATAACTTATTTATAAACAATAAATATTCATAAGTAACTAATTACGTTCAATTTTCTTTTTTCCATATCACTTCTATTTTCCCCTGTAGAACCCCCGTGAACGCTACACACATCTCCCCGTACATTGATACCTATTATTTGATATTGATTCATGAAAGTTTTTGCTTCCTCATATGCACGAGTATGTAGAAAGTAATAACAAAAATTTCTGGTCGCGTTGTTTTGATACACAATAACCATTGTGCCGAAGTTGCACTTACTACGCTATACTTCCTGACTTGTGAAATGGTTGGTTCCAGTTTCAAAGTATGTTCTAAGGAAAACTTGAAATGATGCAACTCATCTAAACGTTTTGATAAAATTTTATTGTCATATTAATAATTGTCATATTAAAATAACTTTACCAAGTAACAGAAATTGATTTATTCTTGGAAATTAACAGTACATATATCACAGCACACATCTCATCTAACTCATTCACGAGGTATGTACATGTAACAATAACGTCACTTGTATGGCAGGAATTAAGAAAGGGTACATTGTCAAGCTTCTCTAAGGACATTAGTATGAGTGCATCTTTAGTCATCATGATCATATTTACATTAAATTGTTACCCCACAAAAAACCTCGGACAGCAAAAGGGATTATGCTGGGAATGATGTAGTTGAATAAACACTTAATTTTAGAGTTAAATGCTAGAGGACAAGGTCGCAAATTACGAAAATTAGGAAAATGCAGAAATTGATTGTTTGCGTGCAACATATGGCTGGGAGTGTGATGTCTCATTGGATGTGCTAGGCGGCCAGGAAGATAGATCTTTTCATTGAAGAAATAAAACCCATTTACGTAGATAATAATAGTAAGTAATACTATAAGGTAATCTTCTATGAAAGTTTCTGAGCACGTGCATTAAGGAAATCATTTAGTTCTTAAGTATTGATCAATTAAATGCAACGTCACATTCTGACGTGTGAACGTTTTTGACAGTTTTACACTTACTTTTCAAGGTGGTGTTATAGGGTTTCCATCGACAACACATCAAATCTAGGACAAGAAAACCATAAATCCTCTATTTTGAAACTAAAATCCGGACATTGTTTTGTGAAATGATTTCTGTCCTTCACAATTTAAAAATAATTTTAACCTGGTATTATACGTCATTAATTGGATAATAAATAGAGGTAATAAATAGAGATGCTTTCATAAAACGAAACATTCACTTTTAAACAATTCATTTTAAAACAATTTGACTAGTTAACGCTCTGCAGATAATTTTAGTTACAAAAATAATCATCTTAATAAGAGTAATTCTAGATAACGTAATAATAGCTTCGCTTTCGCTATGTCTTCTGCGATCGCTGTAATTAGTCTTCATTGCTTGGCTATTTAAAAATCCGGACGGTCTAGAAACCCCCTCCCGGACGCTGCCCGGACGCCTGAGTATCTTAGGGAAGAAAATTTGAGTTATCTCCACAATTTGACACATACTGACTGATTTGCACTGAGGTCGTGCCACAGTCTTCAATAACAGTGCATTTCTATTGCTGCTAATATTTCTTATGCTCAATGTCATTTTGTTGAAGATTTTTCGCTCAGGGACGGAGGATGACAAGCAAATCTAAGAGGAAAATGTTTTCAAGCAAATCTTTATGATATTCTTATTCACTACCTTCTGCCTCTACTGTGTTTCTCATAATTACTCGTCGCTTCGGTGGGGGAATACTGAAGGTTACTTTACGAAGCGTTTTACACACTGTCATATTACTTCGTATAGATCCTATCAACTTATCATGTTTTGGGCTGCCAACTATTTTCTGGAAGGATGATGATAATGATAATAGTAAATCATTGTCGGCACAGAAATTATATGTGCTGGAAGTAATGGATAAATAAGATAAAAAGAAAAGGTCCCAAGAAATACCATTACAAACTCTTTTCCTCTCATTTATCAACCTAATAAATTTTTCATGAAGAAAATTAATGAATAATATGATGTTTTATTATTGTTATTGAGGAAAAATTGTAGGAAGTACCAGTACCTCAACTTTTATCTTAAACCCCCATATTTCTATAATACTCTCATTGGTGTTATTTACAGGAAGTTTTCTGTACCCCCCAACGAAGAAAATAATCTTTCATATTTATTACCACTATTTTAGACATTATCAATCGTCTTAAACTGTTTAATCACATTCAACAGACGAATAACATAAGCAACGTTCCGGACGTTCTCCTTCAACGACCATCTTCAGGCATACGACAGCGCCGGGATGCGAACCAGGGTTTTGGTGCTCCAGGTGAGGACGCTATCACTGGGGAGGGGGATTAAACAGCAGTCAAGACGGTTGTTGAAAGAGAACGTTGCTTGTAAACCTTTATTCAAGGAATTAAATATCTTAACACTTCCCTGCATTTATATTTATGAAACAGTCATGTTTGTTAAGACCCAATTACTGAAGTGCCACCCTTGCTTTATACGAAACAGTCTCGTTCACGAACACTATACTCGCAATAGTAATAATATTCATCGCCCTAGAGTGTCAACCACTCTTTGCCAAAAAATACAATATTTGTTGGTATTATGTTAATACTATAACAGGTGCCGAACTATTTTTATCGTTAGGAGTATGTTGAAATGTTACATCCGCCACTGCCTTAGGGTCCTTGATCGGAATTGATGGGATGGTCCCTTGCTTGCTTCCGGAGAGTAAATTAGTTTATAGTCCTCCACGTGGTCATACGCAGTTTGTACTGTTTTTTGAAAATAAATTTATTATTATTATATTCACGTATTGAATATGATAAAACTATTTAAGACGATGGATAATGTCCAAAATAGTTGCAATAAAAATGAAATTTCACATCGTCAAGAAAGTCATACAGTGAAGAACAGAATATTCTTTGTTCTTCTGGTATATAATGAGATAACAGATAAGAGATAATTAACCGATTGTCATGCGCAAACCGGGTCCCTTGTCGAAACTTTCGACCCATGGCTTACGTGGGACAGGAATCTAAAAGTAATCTTAGACAAAGCGGAAAAACAGATAAACAAAATGTTCCTTGTGTTTCAAACTATGAAATACGAGACCGAATCAATACACATCACGAATGCGTTCTCTCGTAACCTTGTATACTCGAAGACTACTAAAGCCACTACGAACACTAGAAAACAAAGTTCGCTGACGTATCACTAAATTACCCGACTGTCCACGAGTTTTTTTCCAATTTTTGGCAATTAATTGAAATAATATATTAGTCACCCATGGCTATTGACTAACCTAGAAAGACTAAGATCATAAAAGCTCTCATTCCCATAAATTTCACTTCCCCACGTATTTCAACAATTTCTTCATCTTTTCCGCATTGGCATGTACCTTCAATGTCAGAATGCATGATATGTGGTTATGATCATTCTAGAGGAAGCTTCAAAATAACCCTACTCGCGAGGTAGCTACAAACCTCCATCAAGGTTCCTCAACTTACAGTAACCAAACAGCAAAAAGGTCAACAAGGTTAGGTACAATAATTTTTAGTGATAAAATTCACAATGGTAAGAAGAAAGTGACAGAGTGGTACTCACCGTTATAAGTTGCCCAGTTTTCTAGCTTCTTACTGCATTCATCTATTCTATGTGATGCTGAAAAACCGATGTGTCGGCAAAGACTAAGCTGCTATTGGGTTAATCTTTGAAGATTAATGTTATTATACCCAAGAAGTAGACCCAATACATAGTTCAAATATTGTGCAGCGACTAGACATGAATTATATTTATAAATTCAAACAACAATTAAAAGGGTCGATATAAATTACAATTACGTAAGAACTGTAGACGAAAATGGCTATCCAGATACACGTGCATGGCTATCCATGCCCACGAAATCAGAGCACTAATTCATTACTCGAAAATCAAAATGTTTCGGTAGAATCACTATATGATAAGCGAACTTGCCTACACTTCACACGGCAAGGTCCACCTTAATGGCTTCATGATCACTAACAGAGAGATCATAGAGCGATGCTCACTTCTCGACAGTTAGTGAGTGAATGCGAGCTGTTTAAAATGGAATCTTGTCTCTGTACCGTGGGTTGAAATTAATACTTGATTTCACAGACGAACGCAAGATATATACAAATTCATAACATACACAACAACATCAAAGTGTTTTCCCCTTTGATTTCTTTCTTTCTCTTTATAGAAGGAAAATGATGTTGAAGAGTGTCCGAAAGATACAGATTTTCCGATGGTAGGCGTAATTAACGAATAGTTTAAAAGAATTTTCTTCAAAAGTAGTATTTAAACTTTAAGAACATCCAAGACTTGAACATTGTCGCTCGGGAGCTAAATCCCGCGATGAACAGTGCCGAGACGACTAGCGCTTCGAGAGAGTGTACCTCAGGTCCCAAGAAATAGGTCCCTTAGGAGGTCACTTATGTTGGTAGCCGAATAATTTATTAATATCAAATTTATTAATTTAAATTTAAAAGATGTCACGGGAAAATATAAATAATCTGTCATGCTTTAGACTAAGAGGAAGGATCTCATTAAGATTAATTATGATATGTTATTAATAGTTGATTAATTATGGTCCATGGTAGTTTCAGAAACCGAAGAACGTTAAGAATTGTGAGATAGACAAAACTGGAGATTATTCAAATATTCTATTATTGATTTATTCATTAGGTATATTAATTTCTATTGCACGAGCTAAGTATATACGTCTACTAAATGTATATTTTAATAAAAGAATTGAAGTATTTTTGAACGTTTGTTTACTCTACAGATCTACTGATTAGGGGAGGGGGTGGAAGAGGAGGAAGATGTGAGAGGACGAAACGAAAATTCAATATCCATCTCCGTCTCCCTTAACTCTTTCAGCGGCCCTGCACATGAAAGGTAGAAAGTCATTTTGAATTGAATATTAACTTTCTAAAAAAAAGTAGCTTCCAAACCGTCATTAAGAGAATGAATTTTACAATGTATTTTGCATAAATTAGCGATGCGTCCTATGCCGTCATTGATGCTCGGCGCACGATATCGGTGTACGGGAGAAAGCTCATTGGAAGCTTATTAATATGCTTATCTCCTTTTGTTTGACTAAGATGACTTTTGATTTAAGATGACTTTATGGGCAGAGTTAAGTATAAAACGCCGCATTCGGAAGCCTTGTGATCAAGTTACCTGCGAGCTTTGCTTGGTACCTGTTCAGAAGCTCACGGCAACTAGAAGGAATGGCTTTCAGAGTAAGTGCCCATTCTTGTTTTGCATTTCCAATTATTTTGTGTTTTTTTTAAATGATCGGAACAAGAAGATAAATATTTGCCGCGATATATACGGCGGTAAATACTAGACTCCAGAAGATTAACAATTGATTTTATTAACAGCTAGATGGTAGTCACAATTTTCCTCCATTCCTGCAGACGTACATCGTAACTCAGTGCTCTTTGCGAATGTTTGACGAAACAAAACCTCTGCGCACATACTCCCCAACGACGATACCGTAAAACTAACGTAGCTTGTCTTATGAATCGTGACTCCACGAGTGGAATAATAATCATTAAATATTTATATTTAAAAATATAGAGTAGTATGTTGGAGCAATACACAGTTATGTTTTAATTCAACAACAATTAACAATAATTAGCAAATTTTTATGCGATTTGGTCTTGAAGAATGAAAACTCCTATTTCGTTGTAAAAAGGAGTTTTCATTCTTCAAGACCAAAACGCAAAAATAACGTCACTGGTTAACGAATACACCATCATTACCCAATTATAATTATAATTAAGATATTGAAAGTGGTCCTTGCATTTCACCAGATAACTGTGTGGGCAGCGGCATTGGCCGCGGCGTTGGGCACCGCACAAGCAGGTCTGCTGGGCTTGCCCACAGCTGTAGGATACACGGCTGCTCCTGTCTTTGCTGCAGGGCCTCCTCAAACGGTATCACTTCGAGCTCCGGCGATCGCCACGCAGACAGGGAATATCGTGCGGACGCCGGGCAACTTAGGACAGGTGAGTGCTGCTCTTATACCTTTCTGAATCCGGGTCGAAACAGTGGGAACTGGTGTGAAGTCATATCGAGACACTTTTCTACAACTAACAGTAAACGCCGCCATTTTTATTGTACACAATTTCGATAATGTTGGGTAGTACTGTGAAAATGCGTGATTCCGCACTGGTTAATGGGGTTAAGAAAATTATTCAGGTTTTTTACAGTACTTCGAAATTTATAGAAAAGGGCACATTATCTTCTGTGTGTCTACCACATGTGGTAGCCAGATTAGAGTTCTTGAATTTTCTTTAACATCTGATAATACATACTTTGAACAATGTATTAGATTTTAACATTATCAGTATTTAAAGTTGTATGTTTTCGCTTCATACAGAAGAAATCCAAAGTTTTAGTTTTCAAGACCATAAGTGTTAAACATCTTATTTTAATATACTAGTAAGATAAGATGTTTTTTTATCTTGTTTGCTCATCTGTATCCTTTTATTCTTATTTTTCATCTTTCGTCTCATCACTATGGCGTCACAGCGTGCCATAATTTCGACCTGGAGACGGACCCCTCTCATACGTTCAAAGGATTAATAAGCAATAAAAAACAACATTGTTTCAACTTCGCTCTACGAATACTATACACCGACCGTGTCGCGTCTTTAAACGATATATCTTAAATGTTTAATTTTTCTTTCACATCAAGTTCTACTTCCGTTTAAGAAATTAGACAAAATGTTTGATCAAGATTTTATTTTTATATTTGATTGCAAATTTTGGCGAGTTCCTTCTATAGTAAGTATATTGACACAAATACACCGAAGCAGATGTACCTATCGAACATATTTGAAAGAGGTCTAAATAATGAGGTAATTTCAGTGGTTCGAGTATTTTCCCTCGTACAAAAAAGTTGTAATGGGACGCGGAAATCTGGAGCAAAAGCTCCTATGCTATTTTATCACCTTCCATTTTACAGTTTTGAGCTATGAAACCTCACCGAATGTACATTTTGCCGCGAGAACGAGGTATTTCATTTAAAGCGGGAAATTTAATTATTTTATTGTTTATGTTTAATAAACAAACATGTAATTATTATCTTCACGAAAATCCAAGAGTCCGGTCCTAGCTGATCCGGATAGTTCGAGTTCTACTGTACTCCCCTTCAGGTCCGGGTTTAGGACATGTAAACCCCTAGGCTCATCCTGAGGTGTGGTGCCTCGGGGGGAAGGTATGTTATACCTCCCAGGTCAACGGTAGTCTAGGGGGAGACCCTGGAAATTTTTTAAAACATTTACCGTGAAAATCACGTTTTAAAGCACTTATTGGATTAAAATCCTTAAGATAGACGTACAAAAATTTCCGACTTTTTATGACAAAAATATTATATTGCACAGTATTAGAAGAATTGAGTAGCAAATAAAAAAGAATAACAATTTTAAAGTGTGTGATGTGATACGACTGTAACGAGAACGATGTGACAAGGAAACGATGCGGGTCGTCTATACTGCCAATGTCGCGTCTTTTACATTTTTAATAGTTTTATTAATTTGCTGCGCGCCCGTATGTAGCCTGTACTTAAATTTGCTTTTGGTCCCCTTGGTGTCCCACAGGTGTCGACGCAGTCGAAGACCATTGACACGGCCTTCTCGAGCGTGCGCAAAGCGGACGTGCGCGTGAGCAACGACGCCCTGGCGTACCCTGGAGGCACTGTGCACGCTCTGCACGCCGCGCCACCGCTCGCCTACGCCGCCCCCGGCGTCGCCAAGGCAGCTGCCCCCGCAGGAGCCGCCGTCGCGGGAAACTCACTGCTGGGCATCGCGTACTCGGCCGCCCCAGCTGTGGCTCATATGACATTCGATGGGTTGGGCATCAGCTACGCGTATTGAAGCATCGAACCACAAGATCACTGCAGCAGGCTTCTGCTTGGACCTCTTCACTCTCGGTTGACATTTCTCTTCAATAAAGACTTTTGATTGCAGTCGATACTTCTTGGTTATTTTTTCTATCTCATCCTATCAGGTCCTATAACTTTTAACTCACAACTTCCGAGCACATACTCGGAGAGGGAAGTTTGCAACGTCTACAGTCAAGATGGATCGGGACTCGAACTCGGGACCTCCTGCTTTGGCCGCAGGTGTGCTATCGCTGCACAACCCGCCTCGATTCCCGACACAACATCCACCTGGATGTGATGCAGCGGTAGCATACCCGCGGCCAACGCAGATAATCCCGGATTCAAGTCCTGGTCCGTCACACTTTACGAGTCCCGGGCCCTAGACGATGCAGATTCTATAATGTTAGAATCCAAGTGAGGCAACGACACACTGAGAGAATAGGTTTGGATGTAATATCCCAATTCAGAGTATGGAAAGGATTTCTCCCAATTTATAGTAAGGAAAGGATTTCTCCACACCTTTGCATATGACATCTCAACCATACAGTTGGGATGTTACAACGGGATGTTATCCGCACACGGAATCGTCGAAGCATGCGGTCTTCTCCTGATATGTCCATACCCAAGGAGACGGGGGTGTAGTTTTCTTTGATTGGTCGCACTTGGTAGCTGCCCCTGATGTTGCACATTTCTAACATAATCCAAGAGGCTTATACCCTCTGATCATCGCATAACAATTATAGTCAAGAACCTATCCCAAAACCAAATTGACAATAACAATTAAATATTGTTCATAATCAGTTTTTATATTTCATTAAGTCACACCAATCAATTGCATATTTGAACTCGTGTAATTGAGAGAAATATAAGATGCTCATGTCTCTTTTCACGTTTTCCACGAGAATCACGACGATATTTCTTTCATGCGGATTTACGAGCACAGTCATTATAGACCAACTCAGTAACACTTATGCCTGTGTTTTCACGGTACCAATAAGCAAGTCAATAGTTGGCTTCGTGTGAACACAGCTGACTTGATTGTAGAAGGCAATGACCTTCACGATTGGCATGCCAACGAGTTATCCTGCGGAGTAGACTTGAGCCAACCATTGGCATCCAATACCACCCCCTGATTTCCCCCTCCAACCACTTCCATTTGACGAAAAAATGGCGGCTCTCGATGATCGGCCACGCACTGGCTAGGAGATATTGGGTTGGCCCATAGAGTCTATTCCAGATAATTCTATGATTACTTGCAGACAGTCATGCACTACACTAAATTTAGGATCAACTATCAACATCTCAATAATCCATACTAATATATAGATGCGAAAGTGTCTTTTTGCTACCTAATCACTGAACCGATCCTGACGAGATTTGACAAGGATATAGTGAAGATGTTCAGGAAAACATAGTCTAATTATTTTAAAAGTGCGTATAAGAAAATTATTTTGATCATAAATGGCGATGAAATAGGGAAAACAAAGAAGATTATTCTCTCACGCTGCCGAAATGGTAAGAGCTAGGTCACAACTATACTTGGCAATGTTGTTCTCCTTAAAGATTTGTACAAAAACGTCCACGTCAGCACATGACTATTTACTATAGTTACTCTCTAGTATCGAAAAACGTCATTAAAAATAGTTCGTAGAATTGGGACGAATAGTTTAGTTTTTTATAAGCATTTTATACGAAATGGCTCAGCCGCGTTGCCGCCGTTGTATCTTGCCTCGAAAGCCAAAATTCGACCTGTGAGGCTCCCGGCGAGTGGGTTCGTTCTATCTAAGATAAATTGAGACACTTCCGATGTTATATCCGAGTTGAGCCACCATTGGGGTTGGTGGGGAGGGGGAAGAGAAGCCACAAAACAAATCATGGGTGGAGTGTAAAGATATTAAATGAAAAAAAGACGGGTTTCATCCATAGATTTCGGGATTTCGAAACATCATGCCGTATAAGTACAAGGTCAGCACATATAAGGGTTAAATAACCCTAACTAAGTGTGAAGTGGTGATCTAGATCTAATTGGTAAGGTCTTGATAGGTTTGTTCTCTTACGGTTAACTTACCGTTCCTTCCTCAAGAGTGGTTTCATCCAAGGATTTATTTATTCTCACTGCTGAAGATAAAACTCAAAATGGTGTATACAATCAAGTTTTGTATCAAAATTGTATTGTTATGAATTTGTAAAATTAGGATGCTGGGCATATATTAAAAAAAGTTAGTAAAATATTTTTGATCTGACAATGCGGTTAATTTTTTTTCCTGAGTAAAAGAAGATTGGTCTAACAAGTAAAAAAATTCAACCCGGGTGATCAGCAAGTATACAAATTTTTTTTCTGTAATAACTACATGTATAAAATGGAAAGACTGACATTTGGCTGTGATTATAGTCAATATTTCTTTTGAGAAACTTTATTATATTCATTCTTGGGGAGATTTCTTTCTTAATAGCACAACTTAACAAGGAAATTGAATGAAAATAACACATGAACGATTCCTTTTATTCAGCCATACCATTTTATCTACTTGGATTATACGTCAGATACTACTTTCCTCCATCAGCTAGTAGCAGGCTAGTTTCACTTGGATTCATATTTAGCATTAAACAATGTAAACAGAACAGCTAAGAATAGTATAGAATGCACAATGGAGCATCTCATAACTTACGTAAGAATATTGTTTATACCAGCATGGTCAGATTGTCAGGACTCAATTAGTCCAGTAACATCGTTTTCGAATAAAGTCAAGTAACTTCTTTTCTTGATGTAATTTTTAAATTCTCTTATCTCGGAAAGGAAAAGGTGAAAGACGAAATTATTGGGACTCATAATGATTTAAAGTACGAATCTCCATTTGTGTGATTTCTCCAACCAACTACGCTGAAAAGGAAATATAAAATTCTGGGACATTTGCATATTAAGAGTGGTGACATGGTACCGGAACGGTGTTTCGCCACTGGTTTTTGGAATATGTTTTTAATTTATATATTTACATAAGAGTTTATTTTATGCAACGTTACAAGAAAATGAATTTGAGAAACAAATTTCAAGTTGAAACAGACCTGAACCACGATGTGTGTAGGAGAGAGAGGTTGCGCCTCCGTCTTACTCCTCTCTAGCTTGTGTATTTTATGTTTTTATTTCAATTCTATTTGATTTTGGCATGTGCTCTGCAAATAGTGAAATTATCGGTTTATTACTACCAGCATAAAAATGTGTAAGTAATAAAGATTCCAATTAGGTGCGGATCCAGTATCTGATTTTGGGAGGGACTCATAATGAAATATTTTTCCTCTCACTCATGAATCGTACAATATTATTATTGCACAATTTCTAAGAACACCAATAAAACATTTTCATAGTTAATTTATTGTATTTATAAGTTCCATTTTTCTAATAACAAATTATTTTTAAATTTTAAATTACATTTTCTGTTTTGCACTTTTTTATTATCTTTCTATTGTATTTCTTTATTCTATTATCTTATCTATTGTAAATTTTATTGAGGTAATTTTCTATTAGATAAGATGCTTGGAATCTCGCTGTAATGTAAGTATACTAGAGACAGTGAAATATCGCAATCCTGTGCTCATGTACCCAAGTAGGAGTGGGAATCTAGAATATTAAAGTAAGTCATGGGCTATGAAATCGTCTTTTTACACAGATTGTATTAGCAATTGCTTTCCTTGGGTGTACTGAATCTGGATATATCGCTGATTCCAATATTATTTAAACGCAGACACTAATTCTAATTTTATTTCGAAAGTCAAGAGCCATATCAAATATAACTTGTGATGAATATTCACAATTCAAAATAACTGTTAGGTTAGAAAAAAGCACAGGTCTAAATGTAAAATTATCTTGTTTTAGGTTACAGAAAGTCGACTTCAGGAGGCGATAAAGGGCAGAAATAAGAACTTAAATTTATAGAATTTTTCGGGACGGGGGGTGGGGGGGGGCGGACCATTTGTTGGGGAGTATGGGAAATTAAGTTCCGGCACAGCTAAATTCGTCCTAACTACTATGTATATTAATGTATACGATGATGTGTGTGGGATATTGTTGTACATTACAGCTGCTTAACATTAACAGGAATTAATTAACTTAATACTATGCTTACCTCATTCTGTGCACTATTTTTTTCATTTATTGAGAGATCGTACCATGACATCTCTTGTAATACTAACACTACTCGTACACGTGAAAAGTTCTGCATGGAACATCTCCATAAAACTGGATGGGTGTTGGTTAATTCTCGGACACGCAACAATTCATCGAGGTACGCAGGTATTCAGAGGTATGCAGACTTTTTCGCACATTGACAGGTAGCACAATTTCGGTTCCTCATTTTTGTAAAATCTCGTTTATTTTTCTTTTGCAAAAAGTATGAAAAACAAAATACCCCATCATATGGTCGTTTTCCCATCATTTGGCCATCATTTGAAATCAAACTTTGCACCTACGGTACTCACCCTCCCCCACCGTACTTTAATACCCTTTTAATACGGTCTATACCGTCAAAATCCTATAGAACCGCGAGAGTGGTTTGGTATTTTGGTAAATAATTCTTCAATATTATCATGTTTGTACGTGTATTATCTTTTTGTAGGTGAGCGTCCGTTTGTTTGTAATGAATGTGGAAAATGTTTTGTGCCCAGCAATTGTTTAAAAGTTCATTGCAAATTCCACACTGGTGAGAGACCATATTCATGTGATGAATGTGGAAAGAGTTTTACAATTTGTTCGAATTTATTGAGACATAAGGAATACATAAAAGAAGAGGAAAACCGTGAACTCCATCTACGTTAGTAATTAAGTTCAATTTCTGTTTTCTAAATAAATACATTTTACTTCAGTCAGTAACTGTGGACTTTTTCTCCCTTGTGTATCAATCTTTATCATACTTCAATATGAGCATAAATTACTGAATTCAAGGTAATTCTATTCTCCAAATAGTTTATCCTTAGGAGAAGTCATAAACCTTAACGTCGCTTCAAATGTTTAGTTATTATGCTCCAGCAGCAAATCCCGAACCGTACAGAAATGTCCCTGGATTTCCTCATTGCGCATGCGCATAATTCCGGATTGTTACGAACCTTTCGGAATTGTTACCTGCTGGAACGCAATAGTTTCAAATTCGTACGTTAGAGGTCGCAATTCACTCGACTGATATCTCGAGCTGGAAAGCGCACAACGCTCACAGAACATTACTACGCTCGCAACATTAATTAAAATTTAATCAACTCTGTTATTAGCAAAGTATCCTAGAACTACTTGCTCTCCATGTAGTTTGCAGAAACAATTTTCTTTCACATTACTTACATGAAAACTCTCACAATTTTCTCTTTGTTTATGTATAAAGAACAATCCACAATTAGAGAATTATTTCGCGATTTTTACTCTTCAATGAAGTTCTTCCTCAGCGAATTACAATTGAGTGTAGCATCAAGCATTGTTATTGGTTTTGAAGCATTCGATCAAGAAAACGCAATAATAAGAAAATTATTTATTCATACTCACCCTTCTCACTAATCCAAGTGATTAAATAAACTTCCATCCTCCTTTAATACATACATTAAAAACAATTTTTAATGTAAATAAATTTTCTTATGAATTTTACAGTCCTCTTGAATATTTGATTCTTTCGTTGGTTATTTATTGAGAAAATTAACGCATTAATTCAAGTAAGCATTATAAATGAGCGACGTCAAACAATCAAGTGTCACACGTTTCTTTTCTTCCCTTTTCCCTCATGCGGGTGACCGACTATAACCACGAATCCGGAATTTAAAATCCCCACAGAATGCGCCAACGGTTCAGAACTGTTCGAAATTCTTCTACATCACTTGATGGAACGGATCCGAACTGGGAGTTCGCTTCTGCGCATGCGCCGGACAGATCGGTAACGTTCGGAACGATATGGGATACCTAATAATATAACTATTTCTTTCACATTTGAGCAATTATATTGCGCATGGAATCTTCGTTGAAGAGATGCTGATTTATTTTCTCTTCTGGGGGCAAGAATGTCAGACGAAAGAAATATCCAGTTTTACAAACAAGGGATGGGGAAAATATAGTAAACAAGCTTCAATCCATTAGGGTCCGTTCATAAACCGCAAAAATTACCATATCCATAGCACACGAAACCTCTAACCCCACTACCAATAATAAAGTAACGCCACCATTAACTTCCCCATCTATTAAGAAACGCTTTTGCTGTTCTTCGGAAAATGTGGGAAATACTTTGATATACTTTCCTCGTTGCTTTCAAGATTAACCTGACACCCTATCTCCGTAATTTGTCCTTTAAAGTGGACTATTGGCATTTTAATTTTAGAACTTCAAAATCGATTTAACGAATTTAGAAATATTCACGGTAATTACATCGTAACAAACAAGAATGTGTGAGAAATATTATTTTTGGAGTGGTCAAATAGTTAGAGAAAAAGCTAAATTAAAATTTTATTGTCCACAAAAGGAGTAACAAACTGCGTACGACAACGCGGTGGACGAATTAATATAATATCCAGAAAGAAGCAAAGACCATCCCTTGAATTCCGAAAAAAGGACGGAGACGGATTTAACATTTCTGCGCTCCAAAGCACAATCATGTGGTGCGATCCCTCCCGTAATAAGACAAATTATAACTTATATAGTTAACTTCTTGCTATAGTACCTATGAAGTATTATACAAATTTTTCTTTGAATAGTTATAATAGGACGCACTGCTATCAATTTATTATTTCTAAAATATTTCTAATTAGTCCTAAAATTAGTGTTAAAATCACTAAAATTCGAGATCGTTAATAATAACAATTGTGTTAATGATACTGTCACCCTTAGGCCAGAGCTTTGTTGGTTGGTATATAAATCCTCCTCTGCTCAAAAGAAAACAGAAGGTGGCGGGCAGGAATGGGTAACCTCGCTGAAAGTGTCAAGGATGTTACAGGAAAGAAACAACACGAATGGCAATGTAGAGGAATTTTACGTTCATCAATCACAAATAATTTTCTAGAAACATGGAAACAACAATATGATTAATGTTTCGAGTATATGAAAAATAAGAATTAAGGAACCCCTCACATCCAAAGATCTCTCGCAAGAACGGGTAATTGTCATTGATAAAAAAATTATTACCCTGGTAATATTTTTTTTTTAAAGAAGAGAAGTATTTTTATAAATTAAGATCAAAAGAGTAAAAGAAATGAAGTCCGTAGTGTTTTGTTAAAATATCTTCTGATCAAGACTTCCCTGCAAAAATCTCCTAACCTAATAAGTACCACATATCTCAATTTTCAAGTATAAGTACACTGAATTTGATCTTTGGGAAATTAAAAGTGAATTCGATTGAGAATATATTTTTTAACATTTTGATTGATTTTCTTTGCAGTTCCTCGAACGAAGTCATTGTAAGCTAGAAACTTAAGACAAAGAAACAGAATAGAAATTAGACAAGATATTATTTAACAAAAAATACAAAACTCCGTGAAGTAATGTTTATTGCCGTAAATAAATATTATTTACACGAACAGAACTCTACAGAATAAAGATGAAGACGGTGGATAAGTGGAAACAGGAACTTAATAAGCATAGCTGATGCCGTAGCCATCGAATGACATGTGAGCGACTGCGGGAGCGGCGGAGTAAGCAACGCCTAAGAGACCAGGGGCGGCGATGCCGCGGGCGGCCAGAGCGGGGGCGGCGATGGCGGCGGGAGCATGGGCGATGGCTGCGGGGGCGGCGTACGCAACGGGGGCGTGTGCGATGGCAGGCGCCGCATGGTAGGCAGCGATGGCGGGGGCGGCGTAGGCGGCGGGAGCGGCGTACCCGATGGCAGCGGGGGCGGCGTAGCCGACAGCGGCAGGGGCGGCGATGACACCGGCACGGGCCACAGCCACCAAGGCCGCGAGAACCAGGAGCTACAAACACGGAACGGAGAACTAGATTTAAGATAATAGAGAATGAGCCTGTGGAGATTTTCAGGAGACTATCGAACATATATGACAGGATTGTGTCCTCTATGGTGCAGATAGGAAAAGAATTATAATATCTGAAATAAAGGATAAGGATACACCACACGTACAGATACAGAGTAAATTAATGGATAGTGAAGTGAAATATAAAATTCTGAAGGAATATGTAGAAGGTGTATTAGAGAAATGAAGTATTAGAGAAAGGCTAAAAGACATCACGTAGATAGTGGATTGTCATAATGGAAGGCTAGTGAATGAAAGACAGGTGTTAAGAGAAAAATTAGTTTATAAAGATTTATGTTTGAGTTACAGAACAATGTCATGTAATGTCAATTAAAGAAGACG
This sequence comes from Laupala kohalensis, assembly GCA_002313205.1. Lineage (NCBI taxonomy): Eukaryota > Metazoa > Arthropoda > Insecta > Orthoptera > Trigonidiidae > Laupala > Laupala kohalensis. The sequence continues at coordinate 74,883 of NNCF01135257.1, read as the reverse complement.
TGACATAAATAAAAAATAATCATATTAGGACAAGTGTGATAAAGATCAATAGTTTAGTCAATTGAACTTCCTATGTAAAGTTTGAAGAAAGTACAACGCGTATCTTTCTCGTAATAAAAATATTACAATTAAAGTTCCATAGTCGACCACTGAAGTGCGTGTCGTTTTTTTCTTCTTCAGGGTTACAGGAAGAAGTTTACAAGGGTTTTCAGTAACTCAATGAGTGCGGTATAGCTAAGGAGTGAGGACAATTCCCTTAGGGCGTTGTATCGATGGGGTACTATACTATTCAAACAGTTTAAATAAAACTACCTATTGGAGTTATTAAGCTGCATACTTCCAAAAAAAAATTAGCTAACTGGAATACTTCTAAAATAGTAACCTCAAGAAATTGAATCAAGAGATATCACAGTTCCTATCGTCTTCCATGATAGTTCATTTGTTTCATCCTCCTGATCCATTTTATAAAAGGAAATGCAAACTAGAGCATTAAATTTTGTTATAGTTTTCATGAAAGTTTGTGTAATTATATTGGAAAAACTAAAAAGACACATTAGGATGTCAACAACATTAGTACATTTAGTAAAACAAATCTACTTTTACACCCTTCCGTGCTACAAGAGCAAACAATGGAAGACAAAACATTCTAGAGATTGTCATGTCCTTGTAATTGAAACATTCGAAACTTGTCAGAAACGTAGACACTTTCAAGTAACATGAACTCTCTACGTAAAGCCCGAGAGTCAAGTTCCATATTTTTAATCCTTAAGGTAAGTATGGTTAAAAAGATATTCGATATAAATTAAAAATACATGACTGTTTCCGGTATATATGGGTTCAATTATATTGCTTGCGCTTGGTCAACCCTGAAATATTTACGCCACTTCTGCCATGATAGATTTACTTCAAACGAAGGGAACTATCCAAAGAGGTAATGACAAAATTTATAAAATGTATAGGCGCGTCGTAAAAGTGGGAATCATTATCCTGACGTCTTGTTGGGTAATATATGTTAGTTGAAAGTTAGTTATTTTGTTCCAAGTACAGCACAAAATCTATCACAGCATAAGAACGTTTAATACGAAGATTAATATTCCCTTAGACAATTCCTTCTCCCAACCTCAAACATGATCAAATTAAAAAAACAAAAAACAAATCAGAATGAAGTGAAATACAAGATGATATTTTTTCTGTCAATGTCATTACTACCTTGTACATGATTGAAGGAGTAGCGTCTGCGCTGAACAGCTGATGTGTCTTGTTTCGTCCGACCGCGCTGTATGACCTGTGTCAGGGCGGGTGGCTCACAACGATCTTATATAGGCAAAGCGCCCACAAGGGAAGCCTCCTGCGCGGTGGCTCTGGCTTTCACTCCAGCGGTTCCCCGCCCCCTCCATCGATGTCTTTCATCTCCTCCCTCCTCTTCACTTGGTCCCCCCTTCCGTGTCGTCGACGTCTTGGCGACAATCTTTTGTTCCCTAATCTTCAACGAAACGTACACACTGTTACACCGCGTCTATCTTTGCCAGAGTTTCGGCCATTCTACTGTGGTCTTCTCAGTGAGATAACGTCAAATTTACTGTCATCACTTCAAAATGCGAGAGTAATTTATAGGGAACCCCATCACTTGTCAAATTTCTCTTGAGCCCCTCAGAAGTTGACATATTCACCGAAGAAATCAAGAGATAATGATTATTATCGGACTCATTCTTTTTTTCTTACACTTTGACAAAATATTTCGTCTGTTGTAACGTTTTAACTTTCATGAACATGAGGAGGATGAATTACCAGAAAATGAACCGTTGATCAAAAATATTCGAAATTATTTCCAAATTGGTCAGAATAATGAACAAACAATTTTTATATCTAATTATCATAATTCAGATTTATCAAATTCATCTTAATATATGATTATTAATTGTATAATTGTACATCATTTGTATTTGTGACATTTGTAAAAATGTAACCTTCTTTGATGTGAAAATTATGTTCCTTACATACTTAATTTCGAGTTCGTAAATGAGTATTGTTTCATCCCGAACTAGAAAAATGCTGAACGTCAAGGAGTAATTGAGCTACACAGAGGAAACATTTTCACGTTAATGCATTCGTAAAATTTCATTTGAATGAATCATGCTTAATGATTTATCTTTGAGAGAAGTATTATCAGGCACCTGTTTGCGCAGTTTTATGAAGGAGTATGTAACAAACCGGTGAGGCATGTGTTAATTTTTGGGACAGAGATGGGAGTATTAATAATTTATAGTAAAAAAAGTGACCATATGAGGAACAATAAGCAACTCCATTCCTTGGAAGCATGCTGGAAACTATCTGATCAACTCAAGGAAAACAAGAAAAGTCGTCGATACAAATATGGAGATATACTCGAGAGGATCAAAATCACGTACAGATTAATAGAGTTTCTCTTTTGTTAAAATAAGAAATGAAGGAAAGAATCTGGTGATCACACATTTTAAATTGCGATTTGAATTTCCCAAGTAGGTAGAATATAACGATGTGGTTTCACTCATATGGAAATTTCATTTGAGAGTTAGTGCTACCATTTTCAAACAGAATAATTGTTATCACTCAAGTACAAATAAAAGTCGTGTCACTAACATGATTTTTTAATGTGTATATTTGTTGTATACAAGAAACGTAATCTTCAACATTTTCAAAAAAATGTCAGAGACGACTTCCCTTACCGGATGTAAATATTTATTAAATGATTTGAGTAAATATTGAGCTCCCTTACAGTCACATGATCCAGGAATAAATATCCAGGAACTTAATTTTCAAGATTATGAAGAACTCACTGAGTAAAGTTGTCTTCTTTAGTAAATCAAAGAAGAGATAAATTTATGCCATTTTACTAGACCAAAATGCACTACCTTTACTAGAGATCAACTGGTGATTTGAAGGTTATAACATTCATGCGAGTTATGCTCGGCTTGTTTAAATAAAGAAAAGTTTTATTTAAAATTAAAAATATTAACGGAGTACCAAAGAACTATTAAACAATTACATTACCCAAAATTTATGTTCAATAATCAATATTTTTTGTATATTTTAACTGATAATAAGAGCATGTTCACCTTCACTAAAACAGTATGATATTCAATAATTATGTTTCCGAATACATTTTTTGGGTCATACTATTTTGATGAAGGCGTCTAGTTTTTCTGATTAGTGGAATTTCATGTTACAAAAATGCTGATTAGGTTCGATTGATTGAATGTTAAAAATGTAATTAAACAAAATTTATATTTGTTTATATGTAGATGCATTACGCAAAATTTCAAGACATAAGCACTTAGAGAAGCATGGGAGAACTGAGAAAATGTGTTGAATGTTGCAAGAATTAGGTTTATTCTTATTTTATTTATTTATTTTATGCCTTTTGGTGAGGTTCTAGCCATGAGGCATGCTCTTCCACCTAACCGTTGGACTTAGGTAAGGGAATTAGGAAGGAGAGATGTTGGGATGCTAGGAAACTTATGGTACCAAACCGACATTTGTATGGAGTAGTTGAGGGAAACCCCAGCTGAAAACCTCACCAAATTCGGTCGAGCAGGGTGTGAACCCACGCTCTACCGCTCAGCGGGATAGTGGAAGCAAAGACGCTACCACTAGACGCTACTACTAGTAGGTTCACATCTATTTAAGGATTTTCAAATTCCAGTATTACCACACAAAGATTCGGTAAAATCCGGACATAGATTATTTCGACGATTATAAAACGTTCTTTATAAAATATGCAATGTAAAACAAACGAGATATAACCTTCAGATTTTCATAGTGATTCGTCTTTTTATATTTTGACAATTGCCATTTGCCGTGCGCTCTCACTCTCTCTCTGTCTCTTAATCTGCAAAAATTAATCGATCACTGAACAGAAGCAGAACCCAACAGACTTTGATTTAGGAGATTTTAAGAACATATTGCGCAGTACAGATGAACTAATCTCTCGTAGCTGCCAGGACAGTATCTTCATAATCCACTCCGTGTGTGTATGTACGGTGTTAACACAGGCTAATCAACGCGTGACCGCACATAAATTTAACCCCAGTCCTGCAACCTTGTTTAATTTCTAAATAACAGAAATTCGAATCATGTCAGGAATTTACAGCTCGAATATAAAAGTATGTTGAATATTAATTTTTTTATAAATTAATTGTTGTCTTGTGATTTCAACCTGGGAATTCATAATTGTATAAGTTGAGTCGTCCTTCTCCACAAAAATACGTAATTAATGTAAAGAAGTCTTCGTGGAAGCAAGTGGGAGAGAAATAAAATTACGGGAACGATATTACGAAGGATATGTGTTTAACATACAAGTAAGGCGCCTTGCGTCAATTAGTCGCCGAAGCCATTGTCCTCCGAAGGTCGTACGTGCGTCGGATAGAGGAGCGTTACGTCACGTAGCACGTAACCTGATCAACGCGTTCGATTGAAAGCGAGAAGTACAGGAGAATATGATGAATGCTGAGATATGTGATCACGATATTAACACATCGATCCAGTTTGTTTCTTCATGAACTTTAGAGTTTCGTCAATTAGCAAACAGATTATTAGATTCAAGAATCAAATTTAACTCTGGTAGATACTAAAAATGTCTTGTCTAATATAAGTCATCGATTATGGAACTTAAAAACGCATTTTTTTTACATTTACTTTATATAAAAAGACATGCACAAAATGTGATTTGCATTAAGATATTCAGTATTTGCATTTATGGATAATGAGAAATTACATTGAGTTCTTTTATTATCTCATGCTTCATTCAGATGGAGCATATTTAATTGCCTTGTCATTTCATAGCAAACAACACTAATGGACCTCCCCATCTTTCATTACCATTAACCTCAAACTGAAAATTACGACTCGAAACTAATTATAGGCGAGTGGGTTTGGGCGAACCGGAACATTATACCATGGCTGTTTGCCCTTTCCACACATGCCGCTTAGTTCCAACGGCCTCTGTTGCTCCATGGGCTAAGGCATTGCGAAAATCCAGACTGTGCGGGGAGGGGTGGGCATTCGGCCCCTGGCCCCTCTCTGTCCGCTGCTCACCATTGTCTCTCGAGGAAAAAGTTCCCCGTTCAACTCTCGTAAAGTGAATTATATGCTTTCCTTCGGAGACGTGAACAATGTAACGCTAATAAACTTTAATTTACTGAGGAGTAGCCAGAGGTCAGTGGTGTCGCGAGGTGTAATGGCGTCCAGAGCGGAAGGTGCTCTAATACATGTGGAAACGTAAACCCTAAAGCTAATTCTTAGTCTGTGGTGCATCAGGGCTCTTTCGTGACTATCTGAGTTCTAGTTAGTTATGAGACCATCTGGCCCAAAGCCAGAAATTTATTTCGGAAGGGCTCCAGACTTGTCACCGAAAACTTATTGATGTTAAGTTTTAAGCTACATCTCCTTAAAATGTCTTACACTTTTTCCATGGTTTAATTCGTACCATTAATTTATTAACAAATCATAAATTGCAATATTTTATACAGTAAAGTACTTTTAGTACAAGTTGTAAGAATGTCGGGAGGGGAGCTTCCCCACCCCACCCACGCGTAAACGTGAATAGTTGTCATACGCAATAAATTTATTTATGTTCCATATCATATTAATCTTTTGACGGAGAAGACACAATATGTGGAAAGCCACGTGGAATTAGTTTCAGACAATTTTAATAATTTTCACGAAACTGTCACCTTCGATACTATATTTATAATCCATTGTACATTTCATTTAATTTCATATTTTGACATTTTTCAAAGCGTTTTGTATGAATTCTATTTTCCTCGTCTACTTATATAATATTCTGCCACGTGAAATATAAATAAACGAGGGCTCTATTGCTTATTGTCTCGCGGCTAAATAAGTCCGTGTCCATAATATATTGTCGTGTCGTTTCCGACTGCATTCACGGTATTCCGTCTCATCTCAGAATTAAAAAGAATAGGGCGATTTCTCATAAATATTATTACGAACGGTCTTCGTGTTACAGTATTCATTATTTTTAAATATTTGTAACAAATCGAGAAAAAATACAAACCTCCTGTTTGAATGTAATTTTTATCGCGCTTTACAAAAAATAATTTCCTAAAAACGACTAGAATTACGAAATTTGAATTTTTAAAAACTATTTTTATTACAATGTTTAGCTCTATGGACATAATAGCCTCTTTTGCAGCCCTTGGCGCTTCCAGCCTCACTTGTATAGAACTATTTTCAAACATAATAAAACGAAAAACATTGTTGTAGAGACAAACTTTCTAAATATATCATGAGTAATCAAAATTCGTAGCGGTTTTTCCGTTTCTCTTCATAGACAGAACGCTATCTTTTTACTCCGTAGTGAAATGGATGAAACTATGGCTCGTGGTAGTAAATACTTCAATGTTCATTCCCAACCAATTTCAGCTCTACCTATTTTCTTCAGACAAATGACTAGAATTCCCCTTTTTTCCTGCAAAACAGGGGTATGAATTCAAACTCATTGGCTCTTTCCTTCGAGTCCAAATTTCGAATATTCAAGAAGAGGGCACAATGGGAACTATTGTTGTTTACAGATATGAAGGAGGTCTTGAGTCAATAAATCAGAACATGTGTCCAGAACACACACTTCAGTGCTTAAGTGACATGAGGTTTCGAACATCGGTCAACCAAGAAAGAAGTTTGGTTGATGTAGTAAACCCAGATAAAAAGCTTAGAAAATTTACTTTCATATTGATGCATTAAAAATAAAAATTAAGCTCTTTATCTAAAATCCTTGTCTCATTGAAGTTAAGTTTATGAAAATGATCTAAACTGTGAATTGCCAGTGCACATTTTCCATTCTTGTATTTTATTTCATTATCAAGATGTGATAATCTTTTCTTAAGGTATTGTGATGTTTGCTCCACATTTTTTTTTGTCGCAAGCCTGGTAAGGTACAAAATAAGTAATATCATTGTTGAGCTTTTTCTTAACATCTTGTTTAATTGTAGAAGAAGAAAAAGTACTTCGCAGTTTACGATGATTTTTAAAGGTTGTTTGTATATTGCCTTGGTTTTCTGAACTGAAAAGTTGTTTAGACTACATATTCTATTTATTTAGTTATAAGAGTGCCATGAGGGTTTGGACAATATAAACTTCTCTTTACTAATTTTCCAACGTTTCGGTTTTTATTTAAAACCTTCTTCAGAGCCAGTAACATCAACAGGTGAAATTACTATCAGAAACAAGTGAAATTACTTAGACACAAAAATCATATCTAATAGTGCAATAGGTAAATTCTTATATATACTAGCATAGATAGTTAATATATTATTATAAAATCTTCGTGGAAGATCTGGTAAGAAACTCCATATCACTCTGTTATTCATCCAGCACATCACACTACTGTATACAATCATGTTGAAAATTAACAAGGAGAATGGAATGCAGATTCTGCCTGCTTATATACTTTAAGATATTGCCAACTTTTAAGTCATAAATTGTACACATTGTTGCCAACTTATAAATTATAATTTAGTAATCCAAAATATTATTATTCACATATTACACTGCCGCATTATTGTCAAAAACTTCTAAAGAAGAAGAGAATATAAAAATAAGAGTAAGAAGAAAAATAATTAAATTTTTTTTATTTATTCATTATGCACATATATACTATGTAATTCGCAATTATTTGTTTTCCTGGTGATATTTTCATATTCTCTGTACAGATAATCTGTATTACAGATATTTCGAAGTTGACTAGCCCGTGCACATTTTCCATTCTTTTGTATTTTATTTCATTATCATGTAGTGATAATCATTTCTTAAGATGTTATGATGTTTGTCTTACATATTTTTTGTCACAATCCTGGCAAGGTACAGAATAAATAATAAAATTTATTTAGTTATGTTTCCATTAAAATTCATCCACTTAAAATAATCAGTAATAAAGAAATTGCGCTATTTGACTCACTCCAATGACGTACCTCAAGCCAGCGGATAACGAGAGCGTTATTTGAATTGCAATTACAAATACACTCCAACCCACAGTTGCTACGGGTTAGGAAATGAACCTCTAAATCACAATTTCTTGCGCGTTCATAGCAACGCTGGCGGCCTTTGAGCTCAGCAATAGAGATCGGTGCGCTGGAAGAGCAAGAAACAAATCAAAGGTTTCGAGTTATTTGTGAGGGAGGTTGGCACGTATTTCACTTGTGTACTTTGCCGCCGCCGGCCCACGAGCCATGTGCTTCGTTTGTTTCAGACAAGTTACTGCCTGCGGCGGGGATGCGGTATGACGTCAGGCCCAAGATAAAGGAAATATTTCACGATTTTTTTATTTTTGACCACGGTTCGGAAGATCGTTGTAAATTAAATCTTCTGTGTGAGGTTTCAAACAAAATATGTCGTGAATATCCGATAACTGTTGTGTTCTGGATATTTCTCGTTGCGATTTAGGAATCTTTGCCCGTTGGAAACTCTCAATAAAGTCAGCCGCGTGGCATTTCCAGGATCGTTAATATATTTCACGCCCCTGGATTTGAGAAAAGTAAACTTTCTGTTTATGTTTTTTTTTGTTGGGAACTGCAATTAGTTAAAGCCCTCTGCCGAATACATTCAATGATAGACGATTAACGTGTATCTACGCTACGCAGATGTCGCCCCTTTCGTGCTTTGTCGGTACCCTTAATCACGTCATACTGTAGCAATTTTTAACTTCCTGAAATACTCAAATTTTCTACTATTAATAGAGCTATTTATGTTATTATCTTATGATATTATAAAATTAAAACACATTTAGAAGACAAATTACTATACTCAGACACTAAAAATCAGGCGTTTTTAATGAAATATTCCATAAATGGCAAAATGGTGATTGTCATGAAAATAAATTGTGTTAGATAATACCAAATATCGATAAGGTCCTGAAACGAAGCACATTACTAATTAAACGATTCCAAACACAACAGTATTGGCATGTATGTTTGGGTTACGCCCATTTCTCTGCATCGCGATCAAATCCATTTCATCTCAAAATGTGGACGCTTCCACAACATTTTCCACGGTATCGCCGATGTTGATCCATTTATTATCAATAAAAATCACACCACTTCCAATTAATTCTTTATGGTACTCTTAAGTATTGTACATTTTACTCATCATTATCTTTCTTTAATGTTTGTTCCAAAAAGGAGCGCGTTTTTGTTCCTGACAAAAAATTGATTTCCGTCTCATATTGTTCCAATCTGTGTTACATAATCTTGAAAACTGTCATAATCTACATTTTGTACAAATAATTATATATTTTGCATTCATTTATACAGTTCAACCCTTCTCTTGATTGAATTATTTGTTATCATCTGAAATTTCACGTAAATACACCTGCGTATGGCGGTTTGCATACGCACGCACCTTTTTACAAAAACTTCTGCACTAAAAATCTAACTCACAAAATACTTCAAAATTAAATAAAAAACTAAACAAATTTCGATAAAATATCTCGAGAAGGTTCACATGAACCCACCCCTGGAGAGAATATGTGTGTCAAATTTCGCAACTTCCGGTTTTTTTGTATCTACGCTACGTGACGAACTATTAGCTATAGTATTTAAAAATAGATTATGAAAATAACAAACTTTTAAAATGGATTATGAACATAACAAACTTTTCAATGGGGATTCATAGATAATTATTTAAAGAAAATTTAAAACCTGCTGCTGAAGTCGTGGGAACTCGGCTACTACAAAAAGTACTTGAAATGTCTCGATGCTTACCTTTTACCTTTTTCCGAAAACAGTCTCGTAAACATAAACTGGCAGTAATGCAGCAAATATTTTTGAACGAATAAAATAATTTTTCAAAAATTATTTGTTCTCTCTTAGCAGGGTTAAGATTTTGGCACGTTTTTACTCAGGGTAAATTAAAGCTTTTCGGAATGATACCACACTGTCTCTAGATGAAAAAGAAAGTATTCCTTCATTACCTTTCTTCCCTTATTTGTACCTTTATCCCTTGGTGCCCAACTGTGCCTATAATCCACTTTTCCCCCCTTTTCATTGCAGTTTTTGCAGTTATCTTCTAGAGCGCATTTAATCGTTTATAAGTGATACGACATGTGATATTCCATTTATACATAATTTCGAATCATTATTAAATATTTAATTAATTTGAATTAATGTTTCCTCAGCTTGCATATTGTATGAAAATTGTATACATGAATTTTTTTAAGTAAACTTAGGTACCTGACTGTATCTATTAAACGATTTCAAGAATCGCAAATAAATCCAATGGAATACATTTACATCCAATTTTTCTAATGATTGATAATTTTATGTACTTATTTGTAACTCAATAAAGTATAATAGAGCAAGATGATTTCTTGAATTAGCCGAGTAAAATAGCACATTTTTTTCATTTCCCTCCCTTATTTTGGCACCTTTCCCTCGCTTTTTTCACATTAATTTTGCACCTAAATTGCTCTAGCCCTGCCTATTAGTATGCTGTTGACTGAGGTGAAATCAGAGAAATCAAACATCTTAGATCCTGCTGTCTTGGGTGCTTACGGTGAGTTAGTTGCGATGAAACCCTTGCGTATGCAACCGGATCCTGCGTATTTAATTTTTCTGCTCTCCTCCTCACGGTGTTTCCACCTGAAGAAATTTTCCAAGTGTGACGGAGGCGAAGAACCAGAAGAAGTGACGGAGGAGTGGAACACGTGAAATGGTGTGAAAATCGAGATCCCATTCCCAATGAGCTCATTTCCATTCGTAGAATGATAAAGTCTAACACTCGTCTGAGAGGTAGAACGCTATTAAAACGACACACGGCGATGTCACAACATGAATCATGTCCAAAACCAAAGGCAGCACTAGAATTTAGAGATTGCCTAACACATCCATAATTTACGTCCGTCTCGTTCCTAATGTTGTCTAACGTCCAGAGAGAATTTCGTCATTGAATTAATCTGATTGAAAACGCGCCCAAAATATTGCACAAAATTAGGTGAAATATGTCGAAACCACAAAAAATGAATATAACATTGCTTCACAATATTAATCAAAATTCAATGACTCAGATCTTAAAAGAAAATATTTTCTTGAAAAAAAAAAGAAAGGGAGCGAACATGAGAAAACTAAAATATTAACAAACGAAGTATTATTCAATTTTTCGAAAATGCTGAAAGTAAAAATGATCTAACACTTTTCGCAACTGAATGTTGCTACTAATACACGATCAGTAAATGGTAATTCTTGTGTATGAAATGCTTTACACAATTTCAAAAGAAATTGTGTCCTTTAGTAGATAATATACGAATAATTGTTAAGATTTGATGAATACGCTACGTTTGAATCAGCTATACCAGAATGCACATTAAATAGTCATCACTAATTTCAAAAATATTTTGTAGCGCGTAAGATTTTTTAATATTCCTCGTTTTATTAGATTGATGTTTCTGGTTTTGAAAGTAATATTTCCAATTCGCTTATCAACTTCTAAATTGTCTACCTAAATTTCGTTATTTCACATACATTCCTAGCTTTCTTTTTAGATAACGTCCCAAATTCTTTATGAATATATCAGGTTCCTGAAGTTTTAATAGTGATTTCAGATTTGCTCTATGTAAAACGTAATGCTCCTTTATAGTAACTTTGAATGAAATAATATGCGATAGTGTGTAATGCAAAAGACAGAGATGGGGGTGGGGGAGGATGTTGATTTGTGAGGGGAAGAAGGATGAGGGTTGGGGTATTAGGTTTCTTTCAACGCACTCATCCTCTTTAAATTCCACTGGAACAAATTAAGCATATATCCGAGAGAATATATATTCAGAATTTCTGTTTGGACTAAATCTGTAGTAAAAGCAAAGAAGTAGATGAAATTGTACAAGAAAATGAACTGTTGCGTAATATTGGAGATCGCAATTCCACACGTACCCCCACGTCCGTATGTAAGGATTGGAGATTGAGAAAGGTGAGGAAAAGTCAATTGGTCGCATTTTAATATTCGATTTTAAAAAGATGCTTATTGAGAAAAAAAATTATCACGAAACGGGGTTCTCGTTTAATAGACGAAAAAATGGGTTTTAGGATACTATCATTAAGTATCCGCTGATCAATTTGAATATTGGATAATAAAATATGAAATATTTTGGGAATGTTTCCTTCCTTAAATAATTTTGACTCCTCGATTCTTGTGACCAGAGACTATGGACGATATGATGATAGTGTGTGTGTGTTATTTGGTCCTTTACAACGCATTCTTTATGACTACTTTGGTGCTAGCACAGGTATCGAAATCAGAGATACCAGAATCTTATTAAGGCGTCAGCATCTACAAATGTCGCCATTTATTCCTTAATCACGAGGAGAAGGAGAAGAAAGAAAGAATTATCGAGCTTTCCAATGCGTTTTCCCCCGTATTGATCGGGAAACCACGGAAATCTTAATCAAAACGTCCGGGCCATTTCAATGAACCAATTTGAAAGTTGGGTCACAGGACTGATGATATCCTGAAATGCTTGGAGCAATTTGAACCAAACTTAATACACAGATAACTGACTATCTTACAACAAGCACTGTGAGAATAAAAAATCCCTAGCATCCTTGGGGACGGGTGGAAAGAGAGTGATATGAAAAAATAATGGAAAAATACTATATCATATTTGAAACCAAAGTTATTGGTGCCATTGAGATGGATAAGGAAGCCTCCAATGCTTCGAAGTACACAATTAGTCCAAATGGAGATGTTAAACCCCTAGCATCCCTGGGGCAGGAGTGGGAACAGGCGGCACATAAAATTATCAAAACTTTCGATATTGGTGTAGGAAACCTCAGTTTTGCGGGTCGCAGAAGAGAATGATCACTCTCTCCTTGCCACCTAAGTTCACGATCACGCCAAGGAGGGAATATAATCCGTTTCGTTAGGGGATGAAATGTAAAAACAATCAAAAATGATTTATATTAGGGGTGAGATCATTGTTTTCGTGTCCGCTGAAATAAGTATTACATTGTCGAAAACCTTAAAGTTCAAACTCAGCGCTAATACACCTCTTGCACCCCAAGGGAATGGGATGCTATATACAAATCATCAATTATAGATATCAGTGAAGGATTCAGTTTTCGGCTTCGCTTAGATAAATATTATCACTCCTAATACCGTTTATTTCAATTCATCCCCCATGGAGAGTGAGATATCCCTTGTCACCGTAAATGGGGAGTGGAAAGAAGAGTGACACGAAAAATTAATTGAAAAGTTCGAGGTTCAGACCACATAGGGGTACGGCTCCATGAAAGTTGGGGTGGGAAGGGTGAGGCGTAAAAATAATTTAAAACGACCTACATTAGAGACGAATCTGTGGTTTATGGGTTTTCTGAGATGAATTGTACTCCCGATGACGTTATGAAACCATTAAACCTACATGAGGTGCACGACACCCCTACAGGTGGGAATAGGGAAAAGCGTAAAATAAAGAACTTACCGAAAATGACCGATATTAGTTTCAGTCATTTATAGTTTTCGAGTTTACTTAGATGACGTGTAAGTTCAGACGACAGTTATGTTTATTTTGTGTTTGAGAAGATCAGAATAAATAAAAACCAAGCAACGCCGAGTAATCAGCTAGGATATAAATTTCATACTGATTGGTTCATAAATTAATTCCAGAATATTTCTCAGTGGTTGATTAAAAAACAAACACTTACATGAGTGAAAAGGTATTGAGGATACTAGCAAACCAGTAACGTTAATGGATAACATTCTCAGTGGATACCAATGGGGATATGAGAAAGAATAAAGTTGGAGACATATTGCAGAATTCTCGCGAGCTAAGCTGCGGGTACTGAGCATAAATTATAATATTATTAAATTACAGAAAATCTACATAGTTATCAAAGTTTCGAGTTTCAAAAATTAACTGAAGCATCTCGTCCCAAATTTCTGGATATCGTTTCGGAACTGGAGGATGTCTGATAGATAAAATCAAGCAAACTGAATGTGACTGAATAAACAACTGAATATATTTTATTCCCCTTTTATTTTTATTTAGCGCAAATATAACATCCTAAGCAAGATTTGGCCAATTATTCCCACTTTGGACAATCGTGTGCCATTTGATAAGTGTGAGCGGACCACTTTCTTCTTGGTGGGGGACGGGGGGGGGGCAAGTGGGGTCTGCTGGAGGCGGGGACCGCAGGCGCGGCTCATGCACAAGGGGTCGACCACCTCTTTGACAGAGTGACAGGCTCCCCTCGTATTACAACATGACGGCGGGAGAGAATTTGGAGAGAATGGGCAGCGAGAGTTCGCTCATCATGTAAGAGTAGTGAAGCAAGTCCATCCACTGAGAACGATACTTTCCTCGATGAACTAAGCTTTTACTTATTTTGCTTCTGCTATTTGACTACGCCTAATTAAAAAATATTTTAATAAAATGGAGGTCGCAACAGGGTTAGGATTTAGGTGCAAATTTCATAAGAAAAAAAGGAAAGGAAAATGTCCTAAAATAAGGTGCTGTTTTACTCAACTAATTCAAGAAATAACTCTCTCCTATTCTAGATTATTGAATTTCAAAGACGTGTATTTATTCATCATTCATGAGAAGAAGGAAAAAATAGTCATTCAGCATATCTACTTTAAAAAAATATATGTTTCTATGAGAGAGAGAACGTCTTTGTAGATGTTAGAAGAGCTCTAGGAGGAGAAAAAGGATTTGCCTTACACTGAAATATTTTCCACTGCACTTTCAGTCACGCGTTTTCCGAAAGTAGATAGGCTTACTATTCGCATGTTTATTGCAAGCTGAGGAGACAATAATTGAATTTTTTATATAAAACCATATCTAAATGGAATGAAACTTTCACATCATATCTCTTATAAATGAGAAAATGTGCTTTAGCAAATGATTGAAAAATTACAGTAAAAGGGGAAAAAGGGGATTTTGGGTTCGGTTAGAGTAAAATGGGATAAGGGTCCCCCAAAAAGAGGAATATGTGCTTAAAAATGCATCCTTTCTGATCTAGACAAAAAGAATTACACTATGGTATCTTTCCAAAGAGCTTTAATATACCCCAAGAATAAAGGTACACACCTTAATCCCTAGTTTTGAACGTGAGAGGGACTCTAATTATACGTGAACACACACGCAAACAACAACCGAACGCGCTCATGTGCGCATACATATTTACACGCTCTCTAGTACGTATTTTTTTTAATTTAGAGACTTCCCAAAATTTTCTCAAAATTGTACTCAACCTTGTCACGATTGTGCACATTAATTCTGTAGCTCCATTCTCGCTCGGGTTTTTCACCGGTTTTCCTTCGGGTAGATGCTCTCTGGACTCTTGCATAGGGGTGGCAGTCTATTGTAATAATTAATCTCGAATTTAGAGTTGTTTTAATAGTTATGATTTATAAACCATATTTTCCGACTTATCTATAGTTCTATAATAATACGTATTTGTAAACTTTTTTGTGTGTGTTTTATTAAATACAAATTGTTGAAATACTGTTTTTTTGACAATAAATTTTATTTATTATTTATTATTACACAAGTAGCTAACTTTTTATTATTATCTAAGGAGTGTGTTGAAATTTCCAATCCGCCTCTGCCTCAGAGCCCTTGATCGGAATTGATGAGATTGTCCCTTGCATACTTAATTTATTGTCTTAATTGATTAAATTAGTTTATTATCCTTGGTTGTACGTAATCTGTAACTGCATGTATACCAATGATTTTTTCTCTCCCTAAACTTACCTTTTCTCTCTCCCTAAATTTACTTTTTTTCCTTGTTTTCGGTTTTTATAATGTTTCTAGGATTCTTCTGTCTCCTTTTCCTAATTTTCTAAACGTTTTGATATATTGGAATTCAGGAGGGTTTTTAGTGGGTATGGTTGAGTCATTCGGCGAGTCCCACACGCGGGGAGAGACATGTTGGCTCTCCTTAGTGCATAACTGCATTTTCCCTACCTGTACAAAATTTTAGGACTCTAATGACCTCGACGTCGGCGAACCGTAAAGCCCCATAAAAAAACAATGATTTTTTTTATATTTATTTATCGAATCTAGGATTTTTCTCGACGTATTTTGTTTATAAGATATCCGAATAATTCACGTGCAAGTTCATTTTTTTTTATTGGACAGAAGACCATAACTATGGATGTTTATTACTGTGTGTTAATCGCTATTCCTAATTAAAACTCAAATTGTGTTGCATTTTAATATTGTAATTTTCTTTCACAAAGAAATAGAAGCAATTTACATCACTCCTTAGAAAATTCTTTTTGCATTCAGTATGGTTTCTTGTGCTTTTGAGAAATGTTTTTGAAACATATTTCTTTTTTGTTATTGATTGAAATTCATTAACGATCCACGCCATCCATATTTCGTCACACCCTTCAAATAACTACATTTCAGTTCAATGAAATATCAGAAGTTTCATAATTAACTAAGCTCGGAATACTATCTTTAGTACTTATCGTAAATAATCGGATATTACAAACATAAGCACTTTCAAGGAAACTAGAGTATCTTGGCTATGCGGTTGGTAAGGAATTAATGGGAAAAGAAAAAGACTAAAAAAAAAAGAAGAGGTAAATATCAATAGATCATCAAGTTACGGTGAGAAGAAAACCAGCAGTGCAAAGAATGCATTGGCCTTTTGAGATACAAATCTCATTTTTTACACAATACGTCTGCGTTACGTGGTATTTCCTTGAGATAGTACCATAGTGCATACGCCCTATTTAAGAAAGTTTCTTTCCAATAAATACTCGTGAACAGAATGGAAAGTATGGCAAGTACGTGAAAAAAGAAGACGGTATTCAGTTCTTCTCTAGCGACGTAGTCAGTCATCAGAAATCCAAATTTGCGACAATACTCGATAAAACGTATAGATATTTGCTAATTTTTACAGCGCTCATTATTTTGAAGAATTGTCCGATGTACCTTGGAGAGTCTATATTTATTAAGAGAAAATGATTATCAGCAACGAACGCTTTAATGAAAAATAATTATTATTTACTGTTTTTAACTCTTTTTCTCGCAGTGACCCCACATGCTATTTTAAGCAATCAATTTTTTAGTAATGTGACTGTGCGAAAAACATTAGTATTCATTTTGAAAAAGCACTCTAACATTCGAGATAAATATTTAGTGGAATTTATTCTATAACTTTTTTTGAGGCCAATCGCCTACAACAAAATACTATATTCATTGTAAGTAGAACAGAATTTTAATATATTCAAAAGAATCAGTAATCTTTTCTAAATTATTAACAATCTGCTTCATAATTTTATGTAGAAATCATATGAATTAACCATTGACACGACTATAAATTGGTTGTACAGAAGTGTAATAATTCATCTCAGCAATCTCGAAGTCCATTGATTTGACCCTGAAATTAGTCGTTTTGGATTATTATTACATGTCACCTTCCTACTCCATTTTCATGAGTGCCGAGTGTGTCTTACCCCCATGGGGACAGAATTTATATTTCAACGGTATTGGGAGTATTGGAGTGTCAATATTGCATTTGGATGTCATCATTGTATCAGTCCAAAACCTGAATTCGACACCATGGTTATCGTAGCTAATGAACCCGTCGATGCCCGGGAATTGGATATACAGTTAAAGACAATACCGTCACCTATTCCCCAAATTACCCTATTCCTCTCGTAAATGAGCTACGATGTCTTGCTTGAGAAAAGAGGTTGTACATAAACGGAATCAGAAGTCTCTCTATTCATCTTATTGAAACTAATATCAGCCATTTTCGATTGTTTTCATAGAAAACACCCTTCCCATGCTACCACAAGAGGAATGATTTCATGAGGGCTAAATTTCAATAGTACATGGCATTCTACTCTTTGAACATAAAATAATTCTACTCTCTGAACATAAAATGTGCAAAATTTAATGAAAATGTAATAATTCTACATTAAAAAGTGGAAAAAATGGGCTGGTTTTTTGATATCTTGTGCATACTCTTGTTTCGGGAAAAGTTCAAATGAAAATTTTGACGCTTGAAATAGATCATGTAGACTTGTACAAACGACAAATGCCGTCCGCATGCCTTTTTTTATATAGAGATTGATAAAAAATGAGATGGCTAAACTAGTTTATTTTGGTATTCTTTAATGATCGTTTACGTATGTACCGTATTTTCAGTATTAAATTTTGCATATTTAAGGTTACTTTCAATTTGTTTGACCCTTGTAACCACAACAATATGGCACTTACAAATACAGAAAGGGAAAGTGAAATACAGAGGGAGGTACTTTGCGGCACTAGCACACTACTTTATTTGATTTGATCTGCTTGCTTGAGATGGACTCCATAGCATTAGTGTAAGTGCCTATTAACCGTGGTCACGTGCTGCACGTAGAGCTCGGGTGCACAACATGGCCGCAGGCAGTTGTAATGAAAGATCCGTCGTTCCGAGCGCTAGTAGCGTCGTGACTTGGCAGTGGGGGTGGAGCGGGAAGGAAACACGTGAAGGAAGGCCGAGGTCGTTCAATGATCCACTCGCAGAGCAAGCGAGGAACGAATGTTCGACCCCGTGAGTGGAAAGGAACTTGCACTTATGAACGGTGATATTGCGAAGGTCAGTTCAAATAACGAAATCATGGAAGTGGTAGTAAAAGAATCGCACGAACAGATGTGACTTCAGAATGTGAAGATTTGAATACTGGTGAATGCTATTTATTTAATCATTAGTTTCAAACAATTTATAATAATTGGCCCTGGGAAAATACAAATCACATACAAACCCGCAATTTGACTTACTTTTTGACATTGTTTTACAAAATGATAAACTAAGTCAAAGACATATTTGGATGTTTCTTTGACTTTGACTTACGGTTTTATGGGTCATTAATTAAACTCGGTGATTTTCCGAAACGGTAGACGAGCCAGTAGACCTACACCTTGTCACATGCGAACGGTAATTCACGGGGTTTTTGGCGAAAAGTTAGGAAGTAATAACCTTGCATTAGTAATAGCACTTTATTGAGCATGTATATAGTCAAGGGAGGCGAGTAAGAAGTGGATTTATATGGAAATGTCAACAAATCATTTGTCATATTTACTGATATTCTATAAATCGAAGATGTGAAAAACAGTTGGAAAAACACCACTTCAAACTGAAGGGTGACGCAAGAAAAGTTAAGATAGTAATAATTTTAAAATAATTGCCTAGCATGTTTTTAGACTATACATTTCATAATATAGATTTCTTTTTAAAGCCCCGCCACCATGGTTAGTTATGAAAAATATTTATCATTAAAAATTTAGGGGAGAACTTTCACTTCACCACAACAACTTACTTTTCTAATAAAAAGTGGGTGGACTGATTCCTAACCACGTCGAAGTGGCGATACGCCACAATCACTTGCCAAATGGCATTGGTTTCATTTTGTCGTCATGGCCCGATCACATTGCAAGGTCCACTTATGACACGATTTTTAATGCATGATAATGTGACCATAATGCTAAAGATTGCTGACCTTTCGTTGCACTCGGGGGTTAGGAGAAAAGAGCCATGAAGGTTTACTTGAACGACTTTCATGTGTGAAAGTCTAAAACTATTTCATGCATACCTCGAAGGTGAGTTTTGTCAGCTTGGTAATGCAGTCTGTCTCATCTCTACTTGTTTGTAACCATAAGAGATAAGTTTGTGATAGGGCGTCCGCCGCATAGCTCAAAGACGGATTGGCCAAAAGAGGCCAAATTTTTCTCACGCGTTCTGCAGAAAGGGACAAATAGCAAAACAATGCTATTTTGTGATTTTATACTTCAATTTATTTTTATGAACTTTCAAACGTTTCTTAGAACAAAAAGTCACAACGCTGAGGAAAACTACAAAAAGTTCTTCCAATTTTTCTTTATTTACTCTTTAAGTTTATTCAAACATGTAATCTCTCTTATTTCCTCCGAACGTATAAAGAGTATATTGCTAGTATGTTAATACTAGCTAAGCTATCATGTGCTTTCATTTAACAATACTATTTTTTTTACCTATATAATATAGCAGACACTCCTTTACCCAATCTGCTAGAGGTACGAAAGTTTCACTCCGTTTCATATTTAGCATTAAACAGGATCTCAGAACAGTTATGATAGTGGATGACAACACACAATGCAGCATCACGTAATTCACGTACAATTCCCTACAAATATTGTATATACCAGTCAGGGTAGTCACTTGTCAGGACTAGAGTAGCTGAGTAGCTTCTTTTCTTCGTGTCATTTTTAAATAGTTTCCTCGGGAAGGAACTGGCGAACGATGAAATAATAGGAAATCGTCAACTTATCTTCTAATGCTTGAATGTGTGATAGACTCCCTTCTGTTACGCAGAAAAGGAACTCAAATTTTCTGGGATATGTGTGTATTAATAAATGTCATGACCCGTTCCACCATCTCGAGAAACGAGGTTTGGATTTGACTCACACTTAAATTTACAATTAGCGATCGCTAATTGAACACGCGAATCTCTCGAATGCGAAAAAAGGGTCCCGAGTATTCCCTCACACCATGCCGTGGTCACGTGAAATGTGACAGCATGGAGGAGAGAGGCGTGGCAGGCGCGGGGGTGTCGAGGGGTGGGGCATGTGCCACCGGGAGAAAGGAAAGCTGCGCTTTTGCCCTGCAGCCATTTGCCTCGCAGTGGAACATGCGAACCCAGCGGGTATAAAAGTGCGCGCGCCGCCCTTCGCAACTATCAGTCAGCTTGTGACCAGCAGACAAAACACTCTCCACAACAGCAATGGCCTTCAAGGTGATCAACATTTGTTTCGTAGCTGGCGAAAATTATAAGTGCTTCGGATGACGTGTGGTTTCGCGAAAACTAGTGAACTAGGAAAGCCGTGTAGTGATATCAAATAGAATCCGTCTAGTAATTGTGAGAAAGTAATTGATTCGAGACTAGCAAAACTAGATACTCGTACATCCAACAATTCTCGAGAGAGAAAATTGCACGTAAATGAGAGAAAACTTCAAAACTACATTCTACATACCGTATGCTACAAGTATTCAATTAAATTATTTACATAATTTCCATTTTTTAAAATTTTGGGACACCGATACATCATTAACTACATTGAGGCAATAGGTGCTCTGCAAAATGAACATTATGAAAAAGAAGGCTTAAAAATTATAATTTTGGTGTTCTTCTTATGTCTCGTTACTTTACCAAACATTTTAGCATGCATTCGTCTAGTAATGTGTTTGCGACTTTCTCACAAGACAATACGATAAACCGTTTGAAAATATTGCTAAGAATAATGATAATTGTTTCTTAGAAATAAATAAATGCGGATAGAAAGTATAGGCGACACTATTTTACAATACAGAAGGTACGGTAGAGCCTTCTCTAGAAGATTTCATGAGCGTGCTGACAGGTTGTTCGGAAATCGCAAGACTTTTTCCTGAATTTTTCGAAGATTTGCTTTGTTCAAAAGTATCGATTGGTGGTTGACATAGAAATAAAAAATTCCCCAAAATGTATTCATTTCGCTGGTTTCTTTCTGGATAGATTAGGCGTAATATGCAATTATGCGGATTATGAATAAATAACAAAGCCAAAGTTCATTGTGAATAGTAGTTTCTTAAGAAGTTGCATGGAGAGACGAAGTGTGATATAAAAACTTTGCAATGCAATGTTCAGCCTGAAAATTTGTCTCCAACCACTGTTCTTCATTGAGACTTCCACAGTCGGTGACGTTTGCTGAGCTATCGAAGAATAACGCTTTGCTATCTTTTTTTGCAGTTGTTCGTCCTCGCCGCCCTTGTGGCTGTCGCCAACGCCGGTTTACTCGGCGCCCCCGCCATCGGCTACGCCGGTCTTGGCGCCCCCGCCTACGGTCATGCCCTGGCCAGCCCCGCCATCGGCTACGCCGGTCTTGGCGCCCCCGCCTACGGTCATGCCCTGGCCAGCCCCGCCATCACCGCCCAGCAGTCCAACATCCTGAGAACCCCCGGAAACTTGGGTCAGATCTCCACTTACTCCAAGTCCATCGACACCCCTTACTCCAGCGTGCGCAAGTCTGATGTGCGTGTGAGCAACGACGCTTTGGCTTACGGTGCCGTCGCCGCCCCCGCCTACGGTTACGCCCGTGCTGCGTACGCCCCCGCCATCGCCGCCCACGGTTATGCCGCCCCCGCCATCGCCGCTCACGGTTATGCCGCCCCCGCCATCGCTGCCCGCGCTGGACTTTTGGGTGTCGCTTACTCCGCCGCCCCCGCCGTCGCTCACATGACCTACAGCAACGGTCTGGGCATCGCTTACGCTTACTAAGCCGTTCCTTTTTTATCCTTCCACTCTGCCACCTTACCATGTTCCTCTTATTCCAAAATCTCGTTCCTTCAATCACATTTCTCTTCTTTGTATTTATTTGTTGTATATGCTTCGACGAAATGAATGGACGTATAATAAAATCATAAATTTTTCTTAAATTGACTCAATTTATTCTAAAAATTCATTTTGCAACATTCCTTATTCCTTCCCATACTTCATAGCTCATAAGAACCTCACAATCCAAGATGAAAGAAACCAGCGTCACTAAATGTTCTTTGAAGTAGAATTCGAATATTCGAGTTCAAAATTCCTGATGTTTCTCTACGATGTGTGAACCAATTAAAAAAATAAATGTGTGTGTCGAGGATGCACGATTTAAAATCTGATAATCTTTGCGGAGCGAATTTCCTCAGTATATTACAATGTGTCATGCGTCATAATTCTACATCATAATAGATCGAATACATTATTCTTCAAACGCAATCGAAACAAATATTCTTCAAACGCAAGACAAGCATATGATGGAATATGATGATTTTTACATCTTAGTTTTTTAAATGAAAAATTAACTCATAACAAACATACAAACACATAATTTTTCGTTTCTTTAACTATCAAGAACAAATAACTGGTATCAACGATACAACTGGAAAATAAGAAGTTGAAGTTTGGAGAGTAAAATTAATGTAGAGTTTTCTGAGTTTGACGTGTTACTTGGAACCCAGTCGAATCGAACCTGTTAAACATTTATTTTTAGGCAATACTCCTTAAATAAACCAGAACATTTAAATTTTTTAGAAATTGAGAAATATATCTGAGTTTATTTTTCCGTGTTTCACGAGAGCGATCATTCATTTATTGTATCCCAGGAAAGTTCATCAAAAGTTTTTAATGAGTGTCCACATCTAATTCTTGACATTTAGTATACTCCCTACTGGGAGCAACGTCGAAAGAAAGTGATTTGGACTGGAGTTTGACGCATTTGAGTGATGCGTCCAAAGTTCTTTCCGTCCCTGAGAAACAGCAACAAGCGTTTATGCGTAAATCGTTATTAAAACAGTTGGCGGAACGCGTGCTTCAATAATCATGATGAATTGAATAGCAAATCTCGTTTAGGATATTAAACGAACTTGGTGAAAAAAACTAGGAAATTAGTGAATCAATTGTAGCAATTAAATAGGAAAGTAGTGAATCCCATCCTGGCCCGGGGTTTTCTCCGATTTTCCTTCGGGAAGTGGCGGATTTTTCATGGGCAGTAATGTCATTAATACATTTATTTTATTAATCTCGATTTTTTACTACAATTCATTTTCGAATAATAAATGGATAACGGTACGTAATTATTAAATAATTTCCTTTTACAAATATTAAATCCGCTACTGCCCTTGGGCCCTTGATAGGACTTGATGGGACGGTCCCCTGCTTGCTTTCGGAGAATAATTTGGTTGATTATCCCCGCGTGGTCACACACAGGTTACAAGTTTTTTTTTCTTTTTTGAAAATTAAGTTTACATTTATATTCAGTTGGATGGCGGAGAATTAAGACGTTCGAATGTTTCCTCGTTGAAGTGTATTGACTCGACCACTTTTCCGTTCACTGCGAAGGTCATTTGACGACTACTATTTTATTTTCAGAATGTTGATTTAATATAGTGATATCGATGAAATACTAAATTATAGAAGAGAAATTTGATCTCCGGACTGAGGTGAATTTAAACCTCCAGCACCCGGATACAAACGAACAATACTTACGTCTGGAGGAATCACTGAAGAAGGTTAACATGTACTTCGGTATCGAAATATTACCTACGTTATTTAACATAGAATACGAAAATAATATTAACTTTTGGTGTGATTCTTTAGTTCCTCATGTACGTAGTAATCATAATTGTAATCATGAAAAAATTCGAAAGTGAGATTTTGTCGGAAATATCCGTATTGGTTGGATCTGTGAAGAAAACCGAAAGCGACATAACCCGAAACGACGAAATGTGTGACAATACCCCAAATCCCTTTACCTGCTTCGAGGAAAATACCCTCCCAAGGGGCGTGTCGCCAAGGAAGCGCCGGGGGGAAAAAGCACACATAAGCGCATAAGTTTGCGAGTCGGAATATAAAATCCGATTCCCATCACACTTTATCCAGGCTTTGGACTGGCTAAATGATCACTAGTAGTTCATCATTTAGGCGTGTTTAAAATCAGCATTATAGCTTCGTCAATATTTATGTTAAAGTATTTATAACATCTCCAGTTTCTTCATATATCTAGTTACATGTTTTTTTACAATTTCTTGCTAAGTCTCCCAAGATTTTGTAGATAAGAAATTTTCTTCAAACAAGCCATGATATCTCTAGTTTCTTCATATTTCTTTACTGTCCTTCCAATTTCCTATCCAACTCGGCGTAAGTTTTCTTTCTCTTCTTCCCAGCAAGGTTAAGTTCGATTCTCATAAACATTCTTTACTGTTCCAACCTTCCACAGCGTTTGTATTGAGGTGTCGCCTACAATGGCAATTCCACAACTCAATGGGAATTTAATCGTTTCAACATACATAAAACACGAAAACTCTCAAGACTTAAACAAGACACTTAAACAAGATTACTGATAAACTGCTGCTTACAGAGTGAACTAAACGACTGCGAAAACAGTAATGATAATGAGACTAGAGACTAGGAACGAGGAAAAAGTAGTTGTAACCGGTTTTTAGAGGTAGGGGGTGAGGTAGGTTTTAGGGGTAGGGGTACGGGTTGCGCTTATTTCACACATTTCTACGTGTGCGCTAAATTCACGGTGCGCTTTTTTCGCGATTTCCGAAGGGGCACTACTCACCTTTCCTTATCTGTAGTGGTCATTTTTTCCCTTTATTCCCAAGTTCTAAGTCTAGAACATATTGCTATGAGATGAACCATTAATCTTACAGTATTAAGTGACGACTCGTTTTTCTCATATGAGACAGACGAATAAAACAATATTTGAATCACACTTCTAGGACGTCCCGATCCGTAGATAGCATTCTCTCTTTTTTAAGGTTGAGTTACCTTTCAAAGCACAGACAAACGCAGTGAAGAAATTAATTACACTGGTATAGGTACTCAGGTGGATAGTCCCGCCTTTCCTTGTCTGATGTGATCAATATTTTTCCTTTATTACCAAATCAAAATTCTTGTTAATATTGCTGTTAAATTAACTAATAATCTTACGTTATTAAATAACAGCTCATTATACTCCTGTGAGATTGACGAACAACCCAGAATTTGAATCACAATCCTGCGACGCGACATTACGTTCCGGAAATGTTAAACCTCCTTTTGATGAAGAGTTACCATTCTTAAGTACACGAACGCTGGAAAGAAATCCATAAAAACGCTGTTCTATTCTGGAACAAAACATCAGTCTTCTAAGTTCGACAGCTTTCGACGCCGAGGAGTTAAAGTACCTCATTGACTTTATTTCAACTTAAACTCTTAATTGGCAAGAAACTAATGATTGTAAGGAGGATTTGAACGGTTATACGAAAAATAAAACTCTTAATTATTTTAAATCTTGAAACAAAGGATGTTTTCATTATTTATGTTATGCTCGCAATGAAATCTCTTAGCAGGGATAATGTATTTTATTTTTTTATCGGGAGAAAAAACTCTCGGAAAGTTATTGAGAATATTGTGTATGTTAAAGTAGTAAATGAACTACACATGTACTGCCGGTTACGCTGTGGAGTTATATCACTTTCGGTTATAATTAAGAATGGACAGAAATTAAATTTTTCTGCTG
Source organism: Laupala kohalensis (assembly GCA_002313205.1). NCBI lineage: Eukaryota > Metazoa > Arthropoda > Insecta > Orthoptera > Trigonidiidae > Laupala > Laupala kohalensis. The sequence goes on along the minus strand of NNCF01135257.1, from coordinate 48,839 downwards.
AAATACTGTCGGAAAACTCTTCAGTATTAAGACTTTTGATAGCAAATTTTCTTGAAAAATTTACAAAAGTAATATTCAATAATAATAAAAATACTCAGTATTTAATATTTTCTTATAAGCTAATAAAACATGTGAAACACGAATGAAGAGTTAACATTGTCGGGAGTACACCAGATAGTCCCAGTAACTTGTCTATTATCTCAGTAACTAAGCATCGTAGAAATGCGATTTGAGTTTTATTTTACTCGTGTATCTTAGACGAGAAAAATAAATAGGTCACATAGATATGTGAGATTAATAGTTATTTTTTTAGGAACTTGTACTGGGAGTTCTGAATAGGAAACGAATATAACAGCGGGGTGAGACTAATTACTTCACCCTTCCCCCTCCTCACTGGTGATAAACCGGAAGGGTCTTCTACCTGTCTTTTCGGGTTTTGTCGCTACTGGATTTTGGGCCTTTCGGATTTTGTCGCGACACCGTATTGGTTGTCTCTGTGATTCTGAAAAAGTGATTTTTGGCATACCGTCCGTATGTCCTTCCGTCCGTCTGTCAGTCTGTGCTCAGCGATTCTGAGTAAATGGATGGATATACTCGAATTTAATTTATATGTCGTATTTAGGGCAGAATTTACTTGTTGTAGATGCACGTGCTCTATTTTTCTCTCTTTCAAACAAAGGGTACTTCTCATGAACGCCAGAGTACTCTTTCGAATGTTTCTCAAAAACGGCTTCAACGATTTTGCTTAAATTTTCTGTACGTAAAGTACAACTAGTACGCAATACATCCGCATTAGCGGTATTTCGCTTGAAAGTTTAGTTTAGTAAATTATATCCTGCTACAGTTACACATTGCTTTACTCCTTCAAGAAGCTTGTGCAAAGAGTGTAGTGAACTAGTTATTACATGTGTTTTCGCATGGCTTCCTACAATTATCTGGTTGGAATATGCATTATGTGGCAACGGTGTACCGTTGGCCGGCTTTGTTAAATGTGTTAACATTATTTCAGGGAATGGATTGCTTACGCGTTCATATTCTTCGTGTAAAATGAAACTGAACTTAAAGTAATTATTTATTTATTTATTGTGGTCACGCTGTATATTTTTATGATATTGACGACTAAATATATGAACAATTCAACGATATTGACGACTAAATACATGAACGTGTTAGCTTTTTGAACTTCTCTTTGGCCGGCCGGTCTACGAGACCGGTGTTGTCAAGCGTTAGACTCCAACCTGGTAATTGTAGGAAGCCATGGTTTACGAGATAACTTTACGTCCGGTGGTCTTGTTTTTTTTGTTTTTTTTTTACTATTTAAAAAGTAAATAAGAAAATGAGTCGTGTGTTTGCTTTGAATTCACATGGATAATATCTCAATAATTTTATAGCATTCGAAATAGATCTTATAGTCTAATTAGCTAAACCTCCAAAAATTTGTGAATTGGAGATGGCTTATATGTAAATAGAAGTTGAAAGATTTCTTTAATAATAGATTCATATAGAGAACTGAAAGACGACCAAAGTATAGGGGATCATGCCAGAATTGACCTTTTCACTAGAGATTTTTTTTCTATGCTGCAGACGGGGAACCGTATATGAGAAAGTATGTGGAATGGTTCAGCACCGCTAGTTTCCATTTAGCAAGGTTATGAATAATTTCCTCACGAACAACTAATGTGCATAAGGTATCAAGGATTGTAAAATTCATTAGTTGTGAACGGCGAGGAACACTTAAACATTTCCCAAGACAACTTTCCAATTTCTATGTTTTCCAAGAATCATTTCCTATTGTATATTTTGCCTATTGCATATTTACGTGTTGTATATTTAGACCTCTCGCATATTGCATATTTCGATCGAAAGTTAATTGAAGTTTTCCGGTGTATTATTGTCTATGTATTAAATTTCAATCTTGCTGAGATCAGGATGGTCTTCCGCTTAATTATTTATAACCATTGATTTTCTGAGAGGATTTTCTTCGTTTCGTGTTTGTGATATTAGCTATCGAAGAACTACTACTTATTTATCATCGGGAGATGTTCCTTTTATACCGAATAACATATAATTTAAAAACCTAGACTTTTATCATCGATTTCTGCCGTTCACGAATACCCTCAAAATAATTATTATCGTTGTTTAATTTCATACATTTCGCAGAAGTATTTGATTTCAAAATAACTCTCTACTGTCTCCGTTTAATACACCTCTTTCATTTCAGGACTTTGTCAGCAAGTACATATGAAAATCGGACATTATTGAAAATTTTGCATAACTGAGTCTTCCTAGGAGCTTAATCACCAAGTTCTGAGTTGTTGGCATTGTTGTGTATTGTTGCCCTAAACTGCGCATGTCTTGCAACTCTTTACAACCCTTTCTTTGATATTTCCAAATCCTCACTTCTTTGCATCAATAAATTTCACGCGTTTCCTTCTTATAGTGGTTTTCTTTTCTTTTGAATTGCGTACGCAACAGAAACGTGTATGTAAACGAGCGTGCGTAACGTCACAACGCGTCTACCTTATTTGGAGCGGTCGCAACAGCATATGCGTGCGCCACATGAAGGACCACATACCTTCAGACGCACATACCTCACATATTGTAATGGTACGTGACTCACTATGTCGAAGCGAAACAATTCAGATGTACATCAAAATTGAGTATGGAAATATCATAGATAACATGTCACGAGGTAAATTAAAGTTTCACTACTATTTCAATGGTAAATTTTATATATATATATATATANNATATATAATTTTTTAATTTTATAATTTTATAATTTTTAAGCGTACTAATAGAAGGTTAGCGATAAATAAGACTTGTTTTATAGATCAAATTGGTATGATTCATAATAAAAATTCATAATATTTAACATTACCGTGAAATGAAATGAAAGCGTAAAGGGTTTCTTTCTCTTTTATTGGATCATCGATGTACAACTGAAAGTCAAAGAAGACTACAATAAGACGTTTAATAAATTGTTTTCTAAATTGCTAGTAAATTTGGATTGCACTCTTAAAATTTACAAATGTGATAGAATGTCTAAAGACAATAAAAATTGTAAATTTTACAGTTGTTCAAAAACTTACAATATCTTCGCACAATTGATCTCGTGAACCCACACTTTTTGTGAGAGCATCGTTCTACCCTACGCACTAGAAAGTAGTAACTGTGCGTATCCTTCTCTACAAATCTCTCAAATTACATGGTACAATTTTTAAAAAATACCACAAACGTGTTATGGAACAAACTGCATTCAACAAATACCAATATTGGTTTACAAATTTGTACTGGTAAATAATATGGCGAATAATTACATATGTATTGAGATTAAAATTTTTGGACACTGTTCTGTTCATCAATCTGTTCAGTTCAAACACCAAGTTCGGTAATTGAAATTCAGTTACTGGTCATTTTTTAAGAGAATCAATTTTACTGATATTTTGGTCAATTCATAAAGTAACGTAAAAATATGTTGAACATTTTACGTTGATGAACATGTTAAATAGATATTAGAAAAATTCTGTAAATAAGTGTTAAATTAACAAAAATGTTCGTCTACAAAAATTACGTAAACTTATAAATTACTGTACCAATCATTTACTTCTCACTTTTCCCACTCTCTACCTGAACTCATCCTAAGGGTTTCGATATTGTGTTTTATATGTTTACTTGAGAGGATCAATTTACCAATGGAACATTCAATTTAGTCTAGTTTTATATTTCAGAACATATCATTTCGATATGGTAAAATACATTTTTTGAACATCATAGTATTCCTTTTTTAGTCATATGTCGATTTCAAACTCTTGTAATTTTGATTCCACTTTTGTTATCTTGATAATCAATTTCAAAATTCCATTCAGATTCTTGAAAATTAGTTTATATTAGTTACATCCATATTTATTCTTAAAAGTTGCATTATTGTATCAACAGTATATTCGTACACTGAATAAAATTTCACTTTTGATTATTCATTTCTAATACCAAACACAATATTTTTATATGCCTACCTTTTTTATTTTAATTCAATAAATTGAACTTCAAAATTAAAATACCCAAGAGTAATTCTTATTAAAAATAAAATGCTATCAAATAAAATAATGAATAGAAGGTAACCTGAATATTACCACCAGAAATCAGAAGCAGGTAGTTTTAGCACACGACATTGAACAGGTAGGTAGTCACAGGAAGCTCGAGGTACCCGAGATCGAAGTGGAACTTTTTATGTTGTAATGAAAGTACATTATCACTACACAATATTGTAAATTTATCACTCATTTATTAATTAAACAATTAAATGAATTTGTAATATTTTAAGGACAAATACCCATCTCTAAAGTTATTACCAGTTAACCATCTGGCGAGAATGTCGGCCCTTCTCGAAATAAATCCCTTACGTCTACGGGCCTATATAAAACAAAAAATTGAACCTAGTATCATAAACCCATTACATTATTTTAAAAAATAGCCTAGAAACATAGTATTGGTGTATGATATGAAAATGTATCTGCAACTGACAAAAATTTAAGAGTGCTGATATAAATACTGTGAAATCGAGAGGTATCGAGAATCAAAATCAGGTAATCTCTTCTATTTTCATATAGTACAAATTATCGTATAATATATTTTTCGAGAGAGAAAAGGTATTATGTCCGATATTTCGCCCGGAAAAATTGACTTAAAGAAGCAAGTTTCCTTTGCTCATAATATTTGATATAAAAAGTAGCATTTTCTTTACACATATTATTCGATACAAAAGTAGCTAGGATATTTTGTCAAAATACCGCACCTTTCTCATGGTGTGTGAAGTAATAATATGGCAAAAAGTTCTATAATAAAGCAAACTTAAATTATAAATGTTGAAAGATATCCTCTTTAATTTGCTAATATTTTAATTTGCTAATCTACCTTGATTAATAAAGTATATATATTTCTAGAATTAACGGTCAACGTCATTGTTTCCAGATATTGAGCTTACGAGAAACCACTCAATGAGTACCATAAACACTAACCCAACTATCATCACAGCGTGCTCAGTGACCTTCTATTTGTGAAAATAACGGAAACTAGTGCTATGGGGGAAAATAAATTTCGCGAATTTGCTTCCTGATGTAGGAAGTGTTTTAGTGTTTCCTCCGGGAAATTCAAGAGAAGTAAAAGATATAAATATTGCAATTCCTCACGAACGTGTCATCAAAAATTTCACATTTTTTACGACATTCACTTTCTTGAAAAAGCGTTCAGAAACAAATTCTTTATTATTGTGTATTAAGAATATAATTTGCGTGAACAGATTTCTGAAGTGCACTTCAATTCTAATCCCTAAGCCAACAAGAAAAAACTTCACATTACGAAAAGAAAAAAATACGCTTTTTAAAAGAATATTTGTACTTAAGCATTCTTCAAATACAAATTGTGTCGATTCTAAAGAATAGGTGTTGAGAATATCTAAGCACAATCCTTGAGGAGAATTTCATAGAAAATTGGCCGGAGCGTTGCACCAGAATCTATACTTACTAAGAGAAAGATGACATTTCAAAAATCCATTTTCGTTATAGATACTCATAAAGTGATATATTCTGAGCCAAAGATGGAGGTAAAAAAAATAAAAGTCGAAACTTTGCGAAGCGCTTTCGGGAAAGTAGGAAGTGAAGGGAAACGAAATACAATGTTTAAGAAATTTTCCTTATTTATTGAGAAGGTAAATAAATAGTATATTACATAGTATAGAAAGACAAGAAATAATATACAGATCTACCAGACATTCAGGAAGAGGGGAGAAGAATTTAATAGCCGTAGTGGACACCGTAGCCATCGAAGCTCAAGTGAGCGACGGCGGAGGCAGGGGAGTAAGCGACGCCCAAGAGACCGGCGCGGGCGGCGACGGGGGCGGCCAGAGCGGGGGCGGC